>SCDS01000523.1:24358-60569 GCA_004149465.1 Drosophila nigromelanica
CGAGCGTGTTTCCTGTTTCACAATTGATGTACGTTATTTGCAAAGTGATCAGCTTTTACGATACTCTTCTTCTGCATACTCTGGGCATTGATCTGCTCCACTTGTTGACAGCCACAAGAGGTGCGCAAATTAAATACCCTTGAGCTGAAGGCGAGCCCAGTCAATAAAAATATCTGCAGAAATAGCGCCAAACCACAAGCATAAAGTGAGAAGCGAGCAGAGATAAGCAAACAAATCGTGCAGCTGCCATCATCATCGCAATGAGCTGCTAATTGAAGACACCTTAAAAATAATAAAAATAAACAGAGCAGAGCGCTTGCCACAAACAATTAACAGAGTTGAAGGTGGAGACAGCAATAATGTGCAGCTCTTGTGCATCTCTGTGTGTGTGTGTGTGTGTGCGTGTGTGTTTGTAGTTATGTCATAATTAATTTACGAGCTGTGACAATTAACGAGATGGGCAGCTGCGGCAAAGCGTGACTGCAGCAGCAACAAGGCCTGTGCGACAAAGTGGCTAACAGATGTGGGTCAATGTGTTGGCCAACTGAACGATTATTAGCCCGCTGGAGCTGCTCGATTTACACTCGCGCCAACTTCCCACGCGCCTTGACTTTTCCGGGCGCACGCTGCGTATGCGCAATTTTCGCTTGCGGCCTCGGATTGGGCAAGATCTTAGACGATTCGTTGACCACTTTGCACAACTCGAGCAGCCGCACGCTTTCGTCATAAGTGCAACAACAAACATATGTATCTATTTACATATATCTGTATCTGTGTACGCATGAATGTATCTTTTGGATTGTCTGTTGCTGTTGCTGAAACTGACGCCGCCGCCGGCTGGGCCGAATACGACAACAACAAAAACAAGACAAGACAAAGCAAAAGCAAATGAAAACATACACACACTCACGCACACACACAAACACGCACACACGTTATGGCAACAACAAAAATCAGTTGCCGACAGTTTTTTTATATTGAGCACAGTGGGTCAATGTCCCACTGATAAAGTGAGCGTAGAGTGACGACGCCGTCGCCAGTGTTGCTGCCACCAGTTGAAAGCCAGCAGCAACTGGAGCAGCAGCAACAACAGCAGCAGCAGCAGCTGCCGCTGCGTGCGTCGCAGTTTGTCTGCGAAAAGGTAAATGCGATTTTAATTAATCAAATATGCTGTGTATTTGGTTGCACAAAAGAAATTTCACGTTTACATTTTTGCAATTTGTTTCGTTTGCTTTGGTGAAAACCAAACCGTCAGCTAATGAACATTTTAGAAAAAACTGCTCAAAGCAATTACGAATTTTTCGTTGAGCAGGAGTAGCAACAACAACTTGCCGTCTGCCAAATTAAAATTTAGTACAAATTTTCTAGTTGAGATAGCACAAGAATTTTGTTGCCCATTTGCTACAAATGATACACATGTTTATAGAAAGTGTGTGTGCGTGTGTGTGTTTTTGAGATTTATGCGTGTGCCACTTTTATTGTGTGACATTTTGCTTAAGATTTAAATTTAAATTGCTTTTAGAAACTAATAAATGGCCTCTTATTTTTTTTGGGTACGTTGACTGACGCAAACTTTTAGTGTTAATACCCAAAAAAAAACATCGTGTTGCTATTTATACAAAAAGGAAAAAGTGAAAAGAATTTTTGATTATTCACCATTTACGCACTTCTATGTTATTTTATGACATATAGAAGAAATCGTTGAATAAATAAATAATTATATTAAAGGTCGTCGCTCAAAAGTAGGCAATAGCTTTGGTAAAGTTAAGTCAAAGTAGTTTAGATAGCATACTTCGATGAGGTGCACCATATTAATCCACCGCCGATTTATGCTGCATACTTTGCGGGTGTTTTTTTTTATAAATGTGTGCTGTAATTTGAATTTCAAACCAAACTTATCTCCCCATCTCTTTCTTGCAGCTGTGCGTTATGGTCGCGTACCCAAACGTTCACGTGAGCTGAACGGTGCAGCAGCAGCCGCTGCATCAGCATCAGCATCAGCGTCCAGCACGCCCCTAAATGTGGATGAAACCAGTGCCAATAATTTGCATACAAATCTAATACAACAACAACAGCAGCAACAACAACAACAACATCAGCAGCAGCAGCAACAGCAACAACAACAGCAGCAGCAGCAGCCGCATGCGAGCAGCGTGCGCGTGAATACACCAAGTACACCACAAACGCCACAAATGTGTTCGATAGCCTCGTCGCCATCGGAGCTGGGCGGTTGCAATAGTGCCAACAACAACAATAATAACAATAACAACAATAGCAACAACAGCGGTAACAACAACAGCAATGCAACAGCTGTAGTTGTGGGCAACCATCATCAGCAATTGGTCAGCATGGGCAGCAGCAGCGATATGGCCATGACCCAGGTGGCCATGTGCCACGCCCACGATCATCACGATGGCCTCGCCGGCACCGCCAACGAACTGACTGTCTACGATGTGATCATGTGCGTCTCGCAGGCGCATCGCCTCAACTGCTCCTACACCGAAGAGCTGACACGCGAACTGATGCGACGTCCAGTGACAGTGCCACAAAATGGGGTAAGTGCACCAAAAACTGAAACAGACAATTCTCACTTAACCAACCCAATTCGATCGACAACAGATTGTCACCACTGTGGCGGAGAGCCTGGAGTTCCAAAAGATCTGGCTGTGGCAGCAGTTCTCGGCGCGCGTCACGCCCGGCGTGCAGCGCATCGTGGAGTTCGCGAAACGCGTACCTGGCTTCTGTGATTTCACGCAGGACGACCAACTGATACTCATCAAGCTGGGCTTCTTTGAGGTGTGGCTGACGCATGTGGCGCGTCTGATCAACGATACGACGCTGACGCTGGACGATGGCGCATATCTGACACGCCAGCAGCTAGAGATACTCTACGATGTGAGTTGGAATGGAGCGAAAACATTTCGAGAAATATTTAAAAATATTTACAGATATTTATTGTCTTCTATATTAATATTAATACACTGAGATTGGTCTGTTCTCCGCCATGGTGCTGCTGGCCTCGGATCGGGCGGGTCTCAGCGAGCCCAAGGTGATTGCACGCGCCCGCGAACTGGTCGCGGAGGCGTTGCGCGTTCAGATACTGAGATCGCGAGCGGGCTCGACGCAGGCGCTGCAGCTGATGCCGGCGCTGGAGGCTAAGATACCGGAGCTGCGCTCGCTGGGCGCCAAGCACTTTTCACATCTCGACTGGCTGCGAATGAACTGGACCAAGCTGCGTCTGCCGCCGCTCTTTGCCGAGATCTTCGACATACCCAAGGCGGACGATGAGCTGTAGGAACTGCTGCAGTCGACAATAAGTTTAAGTAATTAGCGTTAAACGAACAGTTGGCGGCATTCGATACATCAACTACAACAGCAACAATTAGAACTACTCAACATTGAAAGGCAACCATTTACCATTCTACCAGATACAAGATACAACATACAGATACAGATAGTTAACTAAAACTACAACTACCACTAAAACTAAAGTTATGCATAAAATATTTAGCAATGTTAAAAAGCGTACGTAAACATTTTAGGCCACACACCGACACACACACTCACACACACACAATTATAGACTTTGAGATACTCTCAACTAAAAAAATATTTTTTTTTGTTAAATTTGAATCAATCTATCAAACAGCTTGAGCACTAGCCGTACATATCCCATGCGCAACATAAGATTTATTTATTTCATTGTCAAGCTCATCAAATCATCCTTTATAAAGCAAATTACCCTGTACTCCTACCCCCCTTCCGCTTCCTCACAATCCCATCCTTATTTGCCAGCTTAGCAGGGCAATATTTAAAACAAAAAAGGAAGAAAATCTCGACTGAAGTGCGAGCGTTCAAGTTCGAAAAATACTGTTTACTTTTTTTTAATAAAATAAAACAAATACTTATTGTATAATTAAAGAACTACTTATAAATATATATATCAAATATATACATATATACATATATATATATATATATATATATATATATATATATATATATATATATATATATATATATATATATATATATATATATATATATATAAATACTATGTAAACCTAGAGGTATCTAGTGTAGTTCAAGCAAAAAGACCCAATTTTTCTTTGCTCGTTTATTGTATCTGCGTGTAAATAAATTTTAAATTAATTTTTAACATTTAACAACGGCCACGGCTTGATTATTATTTCTTTAAGTTGCTATATGATGCTCTTTCCAAATTCGAATTAAAGGTAAATCGGTTTATTGTTTATTTGGAAAGTGGAAAGTGATTCGAAACGTGTTCATATTCGTTTAAAATATCGCATAATTTTAAGTGCTTCATTTGTATAACTTGGAACAATCAAATAGTTTGATGAATTTTTGAATAGATTGGTGCTAAATTTGTGTATTACGTTTCAAACCCGAATACATGTTGAAGAAAAACAAAAACAAATATAATAATAACATAATATATATACATATATATATCTCTTCAAAAGTCTAAAGCTCTTCATTAATTGTTGAATTTATATAGAAGATTTTGTAAATTTTATTAGTGTGAAACGAAAAACAAAATATTATAGTAAATATATAGAGGTATCTACGTACAAGTCCTAAATGCTTGAATTGGCGTAGCAACCGTTTTATGCTCCATGTGTACCTTTCGCTTATTGAACTAGAATATGTATCTAAAACTTTATACATTACATATAAATATATAAATTACAATTTGCAATATCTTAGTAAACTCTCAACTAAAATGTTCTAGCCGCTTATCCAGGCCCCAATTACGCAGAACTCCCCCCAATTCAGAACCAGTGTAAGCCAGTGGGCATAACGAAACCTTGTGAATGTAGCATTAATGTTTTATTTAATTACAATACATAATTGAATTATACACGTATATATTTAATACATAGATACAATTTTTTACCTACTGTAGCTTTGATTACATTTTTCAATAATGTGTCAAATTTTAAATGGTATTTATGGTTAGTACATACATTAAATACAACAAACAAAAACAAAAATACTCCACGCAAAGCATTAATAAAAATCAACAATAACAACAACAACAAAATGATGATATTGTTAAAGAACAAACGTCGACTTCCTAACATAACAAATCTCTCGCTCATTGCCAGCCTGTGTAAGGGCTCAGGCACAGTACACATAAACCAGATGAATCCAGCATCTATATACACATATATAGATATAGATTCCAAACGTATCGTATATCCAAAAAGCTTTGCTATAAACTAAACAAGAGCACAACTATAATTGTAATAGTCGCGTTTTTCGACTATGTTATGCCCAAGCAATATGTATGTACGATAATACGAGAATAAAGCAGTTAATACTGGCAGCAAAATCAGAAACCACTAAACAACAGCTATTTGGTAACCGGTTCAGACAAGTTCTTGTCACATTCTGTGAAACGATCAATGCAATATAGTGTGATCAGACATAAAAAAGTTGTAAGATCTATTTATCAATTTCCTGCGCAGGTTATCAAGAATTTCTATAATACTATAGCGCTTGTCTACCATTTGGTTTCGTTTGAAAAAAAAATACACAAATTTTCTGTCTAAATGCCATACAAAACAAAAACGCTTTACTAATCAGCTAAAAATTAAATATATATATATATATAAAGAATCAACAATATGCATAAATAAGCTACAAAAGTAGATAAGAATACATATTTGCAAAACGAAATAGAAAACAAAACTAATTGAAATACAAAACAAGCCCGCAAATTGTAATAAAATTACAGAAAAGTACTTGAAAGCAAACAAACAAACGTCTTTGAATAAACTGATACAGCTACACTGCAAGTAGTCATCCAATTATATATACTTATATTCGTATATGTATCCATGGTGTACAATGCACGACTTTTATTTCACATAACAATGGAAATCCCTTTAAGGTACTTAGTTAATAAGAAGCAAATGCTTTTTGGTTAGTCAATATAGTAGTCAGCTGTAGCTGTGAATAAGCCGATCAAGCTGGGTCAGATTTCTTTCTTTCCCCTGCCTAATCGTCTCGGGGCTGGGGATGGTATTGCGTCAACACCTTGGACAGCTCCTGGGCCAGCTGGGGTGTGGCAGCCGCCAGAACACGGCGCGACATGATGTCAAAGTCACCACCGGCTGGATCAATGACAACGCCCCCCGCCTCACGCACAATGAGGTCGCCGGCGCACACGTCCCAGGCGTGAATCCCAAACTCGTAGTTGGCATCGGCAGCTCCAAGCGCTACCATTGCCATATTCAATGCGGCCGAGCCCAGCACGCGCAAGCTAGTCAAACCAGTACAATTGGAAGTCATTTCGATGAGCCACTCCTGACAACAATCTGACTCACCCGTGCACATGCTTGGCCATCTTGGCGAAGTTCTCGTTGACCACCTGCATCTTTTGCTCATCGCGTGAGGTGCCGAATTCGGTGGTTATCAGCGCCTTGCTCAGCTCCCGCTGGCCACTGGCCTGTATGCGGCGACCGTTGTAATAGGCACCTTGTCCACGACGGGCAGTGAAGCGCTGCTCCAGCATGGGATTGTAAATAATGGCAATTTCGGTGACCTTGTTCACCTTGAGGCCCACGGAAATGCAAGAGTGTGGAAATGCGTGCACAAAATTCATAGTGCCGTCGACCGGATCGATGATCCAGGTAGGTGCATCGGTCAGCTTGTTGATCCCGGCACCAGAGCTGCTCTCCTCCTCGCCAATGAATCTGCAAGGGGGATGTATTTAGCATTTGGTTGCCATTCGGCTCGACTGCACCCACTTGTGGTCTGGGAAATGCTGGCGAATACCATTCATGATCAGCTTCTCCACATCCTGATCGGTTTGCGTCACCAAATCAATGTCCCCCGACTTGCACACAAACTCCTGTCGTGTGTCATTGTTGCGTGCAATCAGCTGCGCGAGGACATTTGAAAATTACTTATTAACCACTTGCCGGATCCTGTCACCCACTTACCCTGCCCGCCTCTGTGGTCAGGTTGTTGATAATCTCGAAGCACTTGCCCAAATCAACGCTGTCTGCCATTGCACGTCAGTTGGTGTTTATTTTTTTTTAAGGTTCGGCAGGTAACAACTTCGTGTGTATAATTGAATTAAGTTCGCGCACAACGCATCGGATGACTTTCTGTGTGTTTGTGGCTGCCAGCTGATTGTCTAGGGTTGCTTAGACAATTGCAATTGCCAGGCGGCGAAATGAGGTTGTGGTGCAGCGAAGCAATGTTATCGATGTTATCGATGTAATCGCTTATCAATTTCGACAGTATTGAAACAACGGCTTTTAGTTTACTAAATTATTTACTTGTTTGCATGCGTTCTTAGATGTTATCTCTTGGTTGGCAGCTGATTGATCTGCCGGAGCTAACGAACATTATGGAATTCGGCCTGTTTCGAAGTTTCAGATTCAATTGAAATGCTCGAATCGGAAAAATCGGTTTGTGCTTGGAAATCCTTTTTCGTTGGCTGGGTCGGTATTCGCGTCTCATCGTCGCGAGGCAGCGGATAGTTCTGCACCAGCTCAGCGGATAGCTCGAGGGCAAGTGGATGCGTCGCAGCCGCCAGTACGCGTCGCGACATAATGTCCACCTCGCCGCCAGCGGGATCGATGACAGTGCCGCCTGCCTCCGTGACCAGGATAATGCCGGCCGCCATGTCCCAGACGTGCAGTCCGAAAAAGTAAAAGGCATCCGCTACCCCAGTGGCGACCATCGCCAGGCCCATGGCTGATGAGCCAATCGAACGCAAACTGAAACAAAATTAGTTATTGAAAGCCGTGGTTTTGGAGCTCGAGCGTCGCCGCAGACTCACGCATGCGTCTTCTTGATGAGCCGATTGGCGTTCTCCATGGAGGTGGCGGTGCGGGCTTCGTTCATTCCGGAGCTGTACTCCTGTAGTACCATGGCCTCACTGAGGCTCTTCTGGCCGCTGGTCTGTATCGGTTGGTCATTGAGATTGGTGCCTTGGCCCTTTCGCGCCGTGTAAAACTCCTGCAAAGACGGATTAAACACGATACCAAATTGAGTTTCCTTCTCGGCAAGGAAGGCCACAGCGATGCAGTAGTAGGGGAAATGATGTACGTAATTCATGGTGCCGTCAATGGGATCTATAATCCAGGTGGGTGCATTGGTGAGTGTCACTTGACCTGTCTCCGACTTTGACACGGCTTCCTCGGCAATTATGCTGTGAAGCGATTTAATTATCAAAGCTGAACTCCTTTGGTATTTCGAGTGTGATCGTACCTGTGATCGGGATATCTTTCGGTAATCGCGTTGGTAATCAATTCCTCCACTTCGGCGTCGGCCCGCGTGTACAGATCCTTCTCGTGCTCCTTGGTGGTATACGAAAGCCGCTGGTTGTTCGAAACGAGTGCAACTGCGACTGCGCCTGCTTTCTTCACCAGCTGAACCGCGAAGGCAAAGCAATCATCCAAATCAAACTTGACCTCCGGTGGTGGCACTGGTGCCGGCTCGTCATCGTCTGTGTATAGTATACCCGAAGTGTTTGTTGTCTTGGACGCGTACTCTTTTGATGGATCGAAGGTGACGTCTGTATTGGTTTCGGTGGTCACCACGGAGGGCTTGTCCTTATGTTCCTCCATCACCATTATTGAATAGAACTTTGTCGGCCTTTCGTTTTCTGCAACATCCTTGGGCGCATCTCCCACTTCCAAAGAGTTTTTTCTCGCTGGGGTCACTGGTGTCTCTGGTGGCTGATTATTAACTGGGGAAGGTTCCGGGGTTTCTCTTCGGGCCACCATCGCTGTTTGTGCTGGCGACGATGCCGGCAAATGCTCGTGACTGACATTTTTTGGACTCGCAATGGGAGTTTTTGGTTTTGGCGCGACATTAGCATGCTCGGAGCGAGCGTGCCTTAGTTCATTCACTCGCGGATCCTGTGCGGTCGCCTCGTGATCCTCGAGGCCATAGCTTGTTGCCGCATTTTCAGCTAGAAATGACTTATCCTTATCTACTTGGGGCGCTTCTGGCTTCTTTTCCTTTTCATCGGCCATGGCAACTAATGGGTAAGAATCCGACTACGGCTGAGGCTTAAGCTTAAGCTTAAGCTAAGGTCTGATGTTAGTAATCTACCAGCTGACACCAAGGATTTGCATGCTCCTAAACAAGTTCAGACTGGACCCGACCCGAAAACTAGAACAGAACGTATGTGTGCCTAAAAAAAAAAACTAAACAAAACAATTAAACACACATTTTGACTGCTGGCCCAATGCCACCCACATCTACTCGTGTGGTCAAACATCAGTTCACTTGTGCGGCTCATCGTCTCTCTGGGGATGGATTTGTGTGTCGCCCAACAGCTGCACCACTTGGCAGCCAAGCTCTCGCGTGGCAGCTGCCACCACACGTCTGGACATCAAATCGAACTCGCCGCCATCTGTGTCCATTATAACGCCGCCGGCTTCGCGCACCAGCAGAGCGCCCGCCGCCGAGTCCCAGGAGTGGTTGAGAAACTCGTAATATCCATCGGCAGCGCCCATGGCCACCAGGCAGAAGTTCATGACAGAGGAGCCCGTGCCGCGCAGGCTGTGGCCGACAAGCTAATGCAATTCGTGTTCAAAGCGTTGGAGTTTTCACTATTTACCCATGTGTTTCGTGGCCGAACTTATTTGCGTTGGCCCACAGTACATCCTTGTGCTCGGTGCCGAAGTTGATGGGATTCAATTCCAACACGATCAGGGAACGTCGCAGATCGGTCTGTCCACTTGCCCGGATGGGAGCGCCGTTCAGGTAAGCGCCGCAATTGCGACGCGCTGTGAAATTGAGGTCCAGTGTGGGATTGCAGCAAATGGCCAACTGGGGCTGTTTGTTCACCCAGAGACCCACCGAGATGCAGTTGTATGGGAAGCCATGCACAAAGTTCATGGTGCCATCGATGGGGTCAACGATCCAGGTGGGCTCATCGGTAAGCTTCTGGCCCGTGGATGCACTGGAGATGCCCTCCTCCCCAATGTAGACATGCTTGGGAAAGTGCTTCTGCAAGCCTCCGATCAAGAGCGCCTCAATTGCCCGATCTGTTGCTGTAACCAAATCTGCGCGGTGCTCTTTCGCTTCAAAGTCGCGTCTCTTTCTGCTGGCCTCACTTAGAAGCTGGGAGGAGAGGCTCTCAATGAAGCTCGGCGAGAACCGTAGTTGTGAAGCTTACCCTCGCCGCCTGCTCAACGAGCCGGCAGCTTAGCTTGGCGCATTTGTCGAGATCTAGTTGGCAACTCTCAGTGAAAACCCATCTTATAGATACCCTTTTTATTTGTAGTGCCAGCTGCCGCTGAAATGCAAGGCAAAACATTTTTAAAAATTAATCGTTATTTATTTTCCCTTAACTAAATTAATTTAAATATATTAACTAAGCCTGCTGGAATCAGAAACTTTGGCCGAGCTACCTCCTACGAAGTGTTTTTTTTTTTTTGCTGCGAAGTTTCTGGTCTTGTTTGCATTCCGAAGGAATCAGAATTCGCTACCGGGCAGCCCTGGATCACTGTGTGGTTGACCCGGACAACGTATGTCCTTGGGTTTCTTTTTATTATCTTTAGGGCATTTTTTAGTTTTTGTCCGTTTACGATCAGGAGGCGAATCCGTGCAGGGTGGCTTGGGCCTTTTTATATCGATATCACACTCCTTAGCAGACCTTAAGACCTCAGTTTTCAGCGCAGTTTTACTTGGTACCTTCTTGAGATTTATCAAGTACTTGCCAAACCGTTTGGCAAGTCTACGATCAATTTTGTTGCCATTATTTTTGCCTCCATCTTTAGTGGATCTGCATTGTTTGGCCAACTTATCCTTGGAGGTACACAGCCCTCTGCCCTGCACTATATCCAAAGGGTTCATGAAATTCATTAGATTAGGATTCATAGGTAAGTCGCCCGATTCCTGCCTAATCAACATAGCGGCGTCCACATCCCACTCCTGACAGCTGCTCAGGCTAGAAAAGATGGGATTAGAGCCGCGGTTGGAGACTGTCCAATTGAAGGCTTACGCATGGAGTGTTTTCGTGATATTCTTCTTCTCTGGATTCTGAGCACAAAATTCGTCCAAGTCCAGGGCTTCCGATATAGGGAAATTGACCCCATCCCCGGTTATGAATCTGCGCAACAATTGAACTTGCATCACTTTCGGACTGGCTTCCATTTAAGGTAGGTCTACTTACTCATGCATTGGATCAAAAGCAATCATCGTGTTCCACTTTGCAGGCGACGCCCCTTCGTAGACACGCTCCTTTTTTTGGGCACTCAACAGTTTTTTTGCGGCCTGTTGCCATTTTCCAAAGCCCAAAGCGATGCAATTGTCCAAGTTAGGGCGAAAAGCGTCAGATGGATTGGCAGCGCAAGCGAATGTGGCTCGTGAATTGGCGCGAGCGACTGGAACGGGCGGACTAACTCCCTGGCCACGAGTGCTAGCTAGCAGGAAGCTAGTAATTACGGTCTGCATTACTAAAAATTTTAATACTGTACAATTTTTTGTAGCTTATTATCACATCGAACACTGAAATACTGATGGGGCACAGGCAAGGCCTGCTTGGGATTTGGCTATTCTCCGTTCGGCTGATCGTCCCGGGGCTGGGGAAACTGCTGCGATACCAGGGGAACTATTTGCGCAGCCAGTTCGGGAGTTGCCGCTGCCAGCAAGCGACGCGAATATATATCAAAGTCACCGCCGCAGGGATCGATGACCACGCCACCCGCCTCCTGGATCATCAATACGCCCGCAGCCCAATCCCAAACGTGTGCGCCGAACTCCAGGGTGGCATCACAGGCGCCAGTGGCCACCTGGGACAAACTGAGTGCCACTGAACCCATGGAGCGTATGCTGGAAACTCACTTTGCAGTCGGGCAGTCGACAATCATCTCGATCTCTACTCACCCATGGACATTGGGCAGCAGCTGGTAGATACTTCTAGTGGTCGAATAAGAGTCTACATTACCATAGCGAAAATCCACGTAGAGAAGCGACTGGCTGAGATCCCTCTGCCCGGTTACGCGCATCCGCTGCCCATTGAAGTAAGCTCCCCTGCCGCGTTGTGCGACATATGAATGCCCCAGCATGGGATTGTCAATCCAGCCGAACTCGCCCCTCTTCTCCACGTACAGGGCTATCGAGGTGCAGAAGTGCGGGAAGCCGTGCACAAAATTCATTGTGCCATCGATCGGATCAATGATCCAGGTGGGCGCATCGCTTATGACCAGGCTCTTGGCAACGCCCTTTGTGCCCTCCTCGGCGATGAACTTGTGATCTGGAAATTGCTCTTTTATGCCGCCGACAAGCATCCGCTCCACCTCCCCGTCCGTCTGGGTCACAACATCACGAAAGTGGTTCTTCATTTTGTACTCGGGCCTTTGCTGCAAGGCCTTCAACATCATCTACAAAGCGTATCCATGAGGGCATCTATTCTAAATGTACATATATGTTTGTGATCTTAAAAAGTCTACCTCTCTGCCCTTCTGCATTAGCTGCGAAATAAGCTGGCAAACCTCATCGCGGTCAATCGTTGAAAGCTGTCTGCTAAATAACCGATAAAAGTTTGGTGCACTTCTTGAAAATGTTTGCATTTTGACAATCAACTGATTAAAATACCAATGGAATTGCTAATTTTCACATTTAAAAATACATACTTATCGATTGAGAATAATTTTAAATATATTGCGAAGTATAAATCAAATTTTCTTTCTGAGATAGAGGCCCACATTTAACCAATAGGCATGTTCAATTTCGTATATGTAAGATTAAAACACATTGAAACAATAAACTTTATTTTACACATATATGAATTGATATATGTGTGTATATATATCCTGTGAAATTTACATGTACATATATATCAGGCTAAATAAATGTAGGCAATATCTTAGCTGCGTTCCTCTAAAGCTAACCAACTTTTTACAATCAGACATGGGCGCTACTCGTAACCCCAGCATCAAGATAAAGAAGCACTACGTTCCGTTTAAATATCTTAAATTCTCTTACCAATCAACATTGACAACTAACAATAACAACAATATAATGATATGTATACTTTGAGTTTTGCAGCAGTAACTTCAATGATATGTTCTCGTTGCAGGAAGTCTTTTGACCATATAGCATATACGATATGTATGTGTGTATATCGTGTGTAATTCTCAGCACTTATATAGCTGACTTAATGTTTATATATAGGAATGTTAATAAGGATTATGCAACATTGATATGTATAGTCTCAATCTTAAACTACTAACAAACGTTCTGAACGTCTATTTAAATATTCCATTCCATTCCGAAACCACAAATAGTTTTCAAATATCTCTGTATATATGTGTATATATATATATATATATATATTCTATAGTCCGGACTTACGTGTTCCTTAGCTAGGCTGTTGCTGTAGATGACTAGGAGAGCACAACAAATTAAAATACATATATAGATATATCGAATCGCACTACAAAGGATGACACTAAGTGAAAATCAAAATTGTGTAGTTGAGTGTAGTTTGATGGGTATTACTGAAATCGTGTATATATTTTGTTTTATATAGCAATTCTACTAAAAATACATACATAATCAATATATAATTAAATTTGTATCACAACGAATTTAGCAAGAACTTAAGCTAAGACTACAACGAAGAAACAAAAAAACTGGAAAAAATATGCGTGCTCAGCAATTCAACTATAATTATAAAGACGCATATGGCTACGATATAGAACCAATTCACACATTGAAAATATCAAATTATCAATAATTCAAAATAACGGGTGCATTTTCAGGAGTTCAAGTGGTCAAGTGCATAATCATTACTTACGCACACAGCTTAAGAACTAAGTAGAATTTCTAAGCCCGGATCGGGGCCCAACAGTTAGCGTTAAATATAGGGATTTATGTATGTAAAGAGGGTGGAGATTTACAGGATTCACGTATGTTGCACACGTGGATATAAACTGGTTTAGTGCCAGTCTAAATGCGACAGCAGATAACTATGGCTAAGTAGAGGTTTGCAGAAGGAGCTGGATAACTCATTAAGCTAGAAGCGAATCCGGAGAGTAGCTGGGACACTACGACTGTCTACTTGGCCTCAACAGGACGATTTGCGAACAGCTGCTCCACAATTTGCTCATCGGCCAGTGTCGAGGTGTCGCCCACATTCCGATCGTTCAAGGCAATCTTCCGTAGCACACGTCGCATTATCTTGCCGGAGCGCGTCTTGGGCAGTCCGGGCGCATTTTGTATAACATCAGGCATGGCAAAGGGTCCGATCCTTTCGCGCACCATCTTCTTAAGCTCCCCAATCAGTTTCTGGTCGAATTCCTCATTCTCATTGGGTGTTATGAAGCAATACAGGCACTCGCCCTTGACCGGATGTGGACGCGACACCACCGCCGATTCGGCGACACGTGGATGCTCCGTTAGCACAGACTCCACCTCGGCAGTGGACATGAGATGACCCGACACGTTCAACATGTCATCGACGCGACCAGTGATCCACAAATAGCCATCGGCATCGCGACGGGCGCCTGCAGGTGAACATTTAAATGCATCAGGAAGAGTTCCTAATTATTCCTAATTAATCTCACCATCTCCAGTGCAATAGTATCCGGGAAACTTGGAGAAATACGTGTCCTCAAAGCGCTCATGATTGTTGTACAGCGTGCGCATCATGCCCGGCCAGGGCTGCGAGAATACCAAGTAGCCCTCGCCCTCTCCCTTGATCTCAATGCCGCACTCATCCAGTAGCGAGGGCTTGACGCCAAAGAAGGGGAACGACTGCAGGTGAAAAACAGAGTTATAATATTGAAGTCAGTCGCAATGGTTCAAGTTTCTTACAGCAGAGCCTGGCTTCATGGGCGTGGCGCCGGGTAAGGGTGTAATGACATGACCACCAGTTTCCGTTTGCCAGAATGTGTCCACAATGGAGCACTGCTCCTTGCCAATGTTGCGATAGTACCAGAGCCAGGCCTCGGGATTGATGGGCTCGCCCACGCTGCCCAATACCCTACAAAAAGGAAATTGCAACAAATTAGCTCGATAATTGCATTTGGCTAGGATTTGGATAAGCTTGTCCTACTTGAGGCCACTGAGATTGTGCTTGACCACCGGACCCTCGCCGAACTTCATCAGTGCGCGAATAGCCGTCGGCGCCGTATAGAATTGGGTGACCTTATACTTGTCAATGACGCTCCAGTAGCGATCGTTGCCGGGAAAGAAGGGGGTGCCCTCGAACTGAAAGTAACACACACAAAATATACATAAGGAATGACAGTTCCAGCAATGTCTTGATTAATGGACTTACAATAACCGAAGTGGCGCCGTTGGCCAGCGGCCCGTAGACCACATAAGTGTGTCCAGTGATCCAGCCCACATCGGCAGTGCACCAGTAGATGTCGCCGGGCTTGTAGTCAAACACAATCTTGAATGTGGTGGCCGCATAGAGCAGGTAACCGGCCGTGGTGTGGAGCACGCCCTTCGGCTTGCCCGTGGAGCCGCTCGTGTAGAGCATGAACAGCGGATCCTCGGCGTCCATCCATTCGGGGTAGCAGGCCGGCTCCTTGTCCTCCATCTCCTCGTGCCACCAGTAGTCGCGATCATCGGTCCACGGTATATCCTGTTCCACATGATTATCCTGGCAGGGTGTAACGCGCTTCAAGTGGGACACCACAATGCACTTCTCCACGGAGTGGCCCATCTCCTCGACCTTCTCCAGGGCCGTGTCGCACAGGGCCTTCAGGTACAGCGGCTTCTCGCCGCGCCAACCGCCATCGGCCGTAATCAGCAGCTTGGCCTTGCAGTCGAACATGCGCTCCGCCAGCGAATCGGGCGAGAAGCCCGCAAAGACGATCGAGTGCACGGCGCCAATGCGGGCGCAGGCCAGCATGGCAATGGGCAGCTCCAGGATCATGGGCATGTAGATCGAGACGCGATCGCCCTTCCTCACGCCGTGATCCTTCAGCACGTTGGCGAAGCGGCAAACCTCCTCCAGCAGCTTGCGGTAGGTGAGGCCTCGCGAATAATCATCGGGGTGGTTGCCCTCCCTGCAATTAGCCCAATCAATGCGGAAATACATTATTAATCCGTTGGCAATGAGCCCAATACGAGACATATATACAGAGTGCTCCCTGGTGTTCAATGGGCCACTTAACCACTTGGACAGACGCCCACGCTCCGCCTCAATTGGATCACTTACTGCAATTTGAGGCTTCCTAATTGTCACCGGCAACGCAATTTGAATTTGCAACATAATTTGCTAATTTGATACGCCAACTGACAGTGGGTGCTATGTGGGGGTCCGTGTCCCCCAACTGCTTGTCAAGTGGCGCCTTTCTCTTTCATTCTCAACTTGGCAATCGGAGCCAATAGCCGAGACAATAGCTACAAAAGTCAACAGTTGCATTGACAGCGTTATATACTAAGTACTATAAATATACATATAACATTTACAGTCGTCGGTAAAAGTATAAATAAATGTATGTATATAGGAAAAACATCACGAAAATTCTCCAGATTATACATAATGTATGCGAATTGAAAAACAAAAGGAATTGTCTGTAGATATCTTTATATATGTATACGTACATACCTATATTTATATATATAATCGATTTAATATTGCCGACCATAACAAGAAATACATTTTTTGGCTTTATTTAACATTCACAAAGCAGTTAGTTTAAAAATAAAACATTTAGCGGATATTTACCCGCTCTTCGAAGGAACACTTTCTGTTCAAATAAACAAGTTCTGCTCAAATGAACAACTCCCGCACACGAAAAAAATTCCCGCCTTAAAAAAAAATACCTGTTTAAATGAACTTTACAACAAATAGCCAGTTCATATACTTCTACAACGCATTGTGTTTTTATTAAATTACTTCGCTAGAATTAATTGCAGCCAAATTCAAAATGCATAAAATTCAACAATAAATGTAATGCACAATCGAACGCAACACAAACGAATAAAAATCGTGACGTACCAGAATACGGTCATGTGCGGTACATGAAACGGATATTGTGAATTTGTTCAAGGACAGTCACAATAGAGAAAGCCAGTTAGAGGTCTTGGTCTGTGTCGCAGTTTTAGACGACGACGAGTTGTGTCATATAATATAAAAATCAAAAAACAACAATATGAAATGAGTCAAAGGCAATAACGTTAAATCATTGACTAAATGGTAAAATGGGACCTACTCAATGGGCTTTGTCATATGAAGCGATAAGTGTGGGTAAGTCTCTTCCCCTAATAATCAGAAAAATCAGGAAGCATACAAACAAGATCATGACGTATTCAAAGCTATTTTTTGGCAACGTTGTCACCAAAAAAAAAAACAAAATGTGGGTGCGAAGTACACTTTGGGATATGTGTGGATGAGTCGGCCTATATATGTATATATCCCATACAGTGCGATAGCCGCTTGTTGTTGTGTTAATTTCCAAATGAAATAAGTTCGAACTCACACGAAATTGTATTTCATTAGTAAGATGTTAAAAATATGTGCAACAACAAGAATGTTTGATAAATTTCGTTAAGCGACAGTCAACAACATTATGTCTATTATAACAGAGGCTGTTAAAACTTACAGCACTGTAAGACGGCCCTGCGCACAATTCAAGGCCAAGCATAGTACGCTTGCTCTTTCATTCTATTCTCTCTTGCTGTTGTTTTTCTATACAGTTTTAGAAGTACTGATCGCAATCACTATGTCGTTTGCGCGTTCTTGTTAAACTGTTGTGAGCATTCACGGCAAGTGACTAATTACGAAGCTTCAGCCGGTTAGCTGATGGCGCGACTTTTCCCGTTAAAAGAACTTTTGTTTCCGTATAACAAGTACTTGAGGCGCTTGTCGCACGACAATCTTTGGCTAATCAATTTGCAATAACGCTAGACATGAAAATTTCCATGCTGCCTAGAAACCAAATAAAAACAAAACAAAAACAAATAATAGCACCTCATGATCTTGACCGGTGTTCAGTCCGCCGGCAGCAGACAGACGCGTGGCTGGTGTGTGGCGCTTATCAGAAATCAAAAATATCACAAATTCAATACTATTCAAGGCGTGTTGTGAAGAATGCGAATGTACAGAGAACTCAGAAATCATGTGAGACAGGCGGCAGCCGGCTAACGGCAACCAGCAACAAGCCAAAACAACAAGACCAATGCTCATTATTATCTCAAGCAAGCAGCTGTTGATTCGCGTGTCTGAAAGCCAACACAACACAAAAAAATAAAACAAAACACCAAAAGCAATAAAAACAAATCGCATCGAATGTTTCCATTTGTTGTTCGTCATAAGTTGGTTGCGTGAAGAACTCAAACCTGGTGCTTTGGCTTAAGCTTTTCAAAAGCGTCGTCATGTCTGGACCTGGTCCTACAGTTTGAGAGCAGCATCGTATGATATTTATACCCATTCACGAAGTCAAATTAGTATACTCGGTTTGTAGGTTGTTTGATGTTGAACACACTTTTTCACCGCTATTGAAGGTAGAGATTTGAAACTTGGTACATCCGCGTCAGATAAAGTGGAGTTGTGGCAAACCTCAAAAATCCTTATATCTCTCTTATTCTTGAGAGATTGAAACACTAAACTTGTTCAAACAAATTACTTGACCTCTTCTAAAAAAAACTGGAAATCTATTTTGACTACGCCCACTCCCACCCCCGCAAATTTCAAATCGCCAATTACAACTTTTAACGATTGAATATAAGTCTTGTCTAAGAACCTAACTTGAATTTCGTGACACTAGAAAAAACTGGTAGGTGGCGCTGTTGGCTAACATACAGTATAGATGTTAGTTGTGCGGACGGGTTCGAGACCACCCAGAGGCACATTTTTTTTTTTATTATTTATTGTTTTTTACAATGCTAGAGTACATATTTTATTTGTTATCATACTGTAAACGAGTATTATGCTGCCGGCTACACCCGACTGCATCATTGTCACTGGTTTTTTTTTCGAATAGACAAAGACGTTGACGCTAATTTATGCAAAATTCAAGCAAATCTTTCGATTTCCAATATTAGCATTTAAATATTGATACGCACAGATGTATACTATTTATAATAAGGGCAAGTCGATAAGAGCCAAACAAACAGTTGGACAATATGAACAACAAACACGAGGATTATTGTTCTTGGGCTTTCGCTCGAACTTCAGGCGAACCAGCGTCAACATTAAATTCACAACTACACAACTACACAAACATGTTAACCGCCTTAGCGTGTGTGAATGCGTATAAATTCCCTCTTTCTAATTGGTTGTGAGCAATCGGACGATATGATCGCGTGATTTTTGCACGCGGCACAGTGCATCCAAAACTGTAAGTGGAGTGCTGCTTTTGGGCTGCAGAGCGGAAGCTGCGCTCGCGGCAAATTTGTCTCAAGCGCAACTGCTTAACATTTGACACTGGCATTCTTCCGCAGCACACCTTGCGGTCATTTTGCCATTGCCAGACGCACTGACACACATTAAGGCGCGAAATATTTCAGTGTATATTATCGAAACACAGCGAAATCAATTTGAATAAACAATTCGAGCGCTTCGTGTAAGTCGGCCGCTTATATAATCGCTTATATACATACATAGGTGTATATGTATTTATAGGCAGGTGTGTGTATATTAAGAAACATTAGGCTGTTTATATTTTTATAGTCCAGTAAAAGTTAAAAAAGAGATTTTAACTTTGCTTTGGTTAGCTTTATTGTTTGTTGTTGTTTTTCTCTCTTTCGCAGCGAACTGTGTGCTAATTGTTACCGATTACGTGCAAATTGTTAGGCTCCACACTCTTTATCTTATCTAACCTGATGGACAAACTGACAAACTAGATATTTTCTGTACGGTTCGGAGTTGGCCCAAGCCGCAGACAACAGTTTGACCTTGCGATTGCCTTTCGTATACCTGTCTTAATATTCCATTTAAATTTGAATTTCAATTCTGTTTCCCCCATTTGCATTGCGTTTCGCACGCGTCCCCAGTCGAACTGCGGCGATAACCCTGATAACACTGATTAGAAAAAAGCATTTGTTGTACAATTTTTCGCCTGACGGCACAAACAGACGCAAGATGTCGAGAATGATTTGAACTCGATGCCCGATAACCTGCAAGAAGCAGAAAATCTTCCACAATAACAAACAAATAGGCAAAAAACTATAGAACAACTTTAAGACGCATTTAACAGCAATCTAAGGGCGTTTGTGACTTCTGAAGAGCACCTTCTTAATTATAGCTTGATAAGCACAACAATATTTAAGTCAGATTGTAACATAATCATTTGTAAGTGTGAAAAAAATAGCCTGGGAAAGTTTAGTCATAAATTAAAAGCGCTCAAGCCATTGAATGTTTGCTAATAGGCAAGTCAGCTTATTTAATGTTTATAAATCAAATTATAGAATTACAAGTGTAGTACAAATAGGAAAGCTGTACAAAGTGTATACTTTAATATTTCTTAGAGTACATTCGTATGCACATATATACAGAATTTATATACAGATTCACTGAGGGGAAATAGTATAATGGAATTGTGCAATGTGCGTCCGTCTGTCCGTATGGAATTATACTCGTGTTTACCCGCGTCACTTTGTGTTTTTATTTATTGGTGTCGCCCACTGGGGGTGTGGCAAATCGCAAAAATCTACTTAAACAAACAAAATTTAATATTTAATACTGACTACACTCGATCCCGTCTCAGATTACCAACAATGTTGCAAGCGTAAAATTTGTTGTGTGCATAATAGGTCCTGTTGGATAACTTAATTCAATTAATTGGTGGCACTGCGAGGTCCTGGGTTCGAGACCGTCCAGACGCAAATTTTTTTTTTATTTATATTCCTTTATTATTGTTTAAAAGTACATATAATGATAGGTACAGGTTAATTGTTTTTACACTGTGAACGAGTATTGGGCTGTCGGTTACACTTGACCACAGTCTTCTTACTATGTTTTAAAGCATTTTTACCTGGTCAGGGCCCTGACATTGACCTACCCGAAGTGGCTTTGATACCTGACTGCAAAACTGCCTAAGCTAATAAATTAACAGTCAGCTGTCAGTTCATGTTCTTGTTGGTATTTAAGCTCCTTGCCTTAGAAGCTCACGGCCCTTAAGAGAGAGATACAGAGAGAGAGAGAGAGAGAGACAAGTAACGGCACTAGCCGAAGCCAACTGCGAAACATCTGTTCTGTTCGGTCGGGTGCCTGCGCACTGTACCCTGTCCAAGGGTAGGTAGGGGTTAGCACGGGCCGACGTCACGACTGCGTTTCGTAACAGCAAAAAATCAATACATTATTATCCTTCGAGCGTGTATGTGGAGAGGGAGGCGTTACTTTTGTTTTCATGCGAATAGGGATTCCACTTACCAGAAGTACGCTATCTGATCGCCCAGGCCGTTGCGCACATTCCGATCAAGGAGGTTGTAGCAGATGTTGGTCGAGGCGCCTTCCATCCACTTGATCGAGATGGGTCCTTTGGAGATGTTGAAATTGTACTGCATAAACTTGGAGGGATCCGCTGGCGTTTCCCAATGAAATTGTTTCGCAACGCGCGACCAGAACTCGGCTGGATTTTCCAAGGACTCCTGATAGAATTTCTTGTACTCATCGAAACTGGATATGTAGGCATTGCGGCTAATTGCCGGATTCGGATAGAATATTGATTTTTCCGTTGGCATTTTGCGTGTGTCTGTCTGTGGTTGCTTATTACGTTGTTTTTTTTACTTCTTGTTATGTTTTGTTCACTTGGCTGTGCGAATTTCTGACAACTATCCTTTGCTCATCGAAATTTCAATGTGCCCGTCCGTTTGTTTGGGTCTCGTGTTTGTATGCGTGTGTTTGTGTGTGTGAATATGTCAATGCTTATGGTTCGTTTTGGGTTATTCTACGTCGCGGAGCGCACGAGTTCTTTTACCGCACGATTCGAGTTCAATTTCAGCACTGAGCGCTGCGCTCGTGCGATGTCAAACTTTTTGCCATGCCGAGAGCTTTCTGACAGAGCTTTTCTTAGTGCGCGCACACGAGAACGCTTCTCCTCTGACGCCGTCAAGTTCAAAATGTGTGCGCTTATCAGCATCCGTGGGCTGACACTGGCAGACGTCGTTTCGCTTGCCCATCAAATCTTCGTTATCGCGTCCGTTGAGACTTAAGGGCGGGCGTGTGTCCAGTGTCTATCCCTAGGCAAGTGCACGCAATCAGGTGATAATCACAGCCTCGGCAACTGATTTTGTAACATCTCGAGCTCAACGTATATTTCCGCTGGCAGCTTGCTGCCCGCCGCTGATCTAACATTCGAGTGAGATTTGAGTGGCTTGATAAGGGCGCTCCGCACTCACAATCTTGAAGAGTACTCTGCGATGAGCGCGCGCTCTTCGGCAGACGGCGCTTATCAATCAGTTTCGTGGGGGGCAGCGACAGTGATACCTGAGGGTCAATCGTAGCAGCAATTGCGATTGTTTTAAGTGTAATTTTTGGCTTTTCAGTTTATTCTTAAAACGTAACAAAATCCAAATGCAACAACTACGTGGATATTGTGTGTAGTGAATGGAGTGGATGAGGCGGATGAGTTTCGGGCGTGTGTTTGTTAGCAGCGAATTTTCATAGCTGGCTAGTGACTGGCATTGCTAAGGAACGACTTGTACTGCTCCTCGGTCATAAGTTTCTGGAACTCGTCTGGATTTTTAAGATCAACCTTGAACAGCCAGCCTGCGCATGGGGGAAAAGTGTGTTCCTTAGTGAGCATCAATGAACATTTTCATTTTCGTAGTATTCTCACCCTTTTCGTAGCAGCTGCTGTTGACCAGTGCCGGCGTATCCTCCACCAGAGCGTTCTTTTCCGTCACCTTGCCGCTCACTGGCGAGTAGACCTCGCTGGCCGCCTTCACGCTCTCCAGAGCGCCGCACTCGTCGTCCTGCTTGAGTTCGGTGCCCGGCTCGGGCAACTGGGCAAACACGACGTCTCCGAGTGCTTCCTGTGCATAGCTAGAGATGCCTACAATGGCCTTGTTGGCGTCCACAAGCTCAACCCACTCGTGTTTGTCTGTGAAGCGGCGCTCTGCAAGATCTCGGAAAGTTTACTACCTGTTGCAGTTTTAGCAGCACAGCTCCAGTTGCTCTGCAACTGTTGCTGTTCAATTCGATTGCATAAATTGCCTTACCTTTCTCGAGCATGCAGCTCACGTGGAAGCTGCGCAACTGTGATGCTGCAATGGGCATGGAACGCAGCTGGCGTGCGGCCTGCAAACCCACACGAGCGAATTTTGTTATGAAAACCATTTTCCGTTGCAAATTATTTTTCTCTGAATATTTCCCGAGTTCAATGAATTTCACCGGCGTGTTATGCTTCGTAGCACGTCTCAAAATGAAATGAGCCGTATCCGGACAGTGTACTACGTTTTACGTCTGACAATTCTGCCCAAAGTCAAAAATCTGTCGTACAATACGACCGGCTTATCAATATTATGAATATTTTTATGAACTTTTGGTTGACCTACGTTCGTTGCATATGCTCAAAGTGCGCAACGTAAGCGCCTAATTGAGCACTGTAATCGCAAAATACCGAATAAAATGGTATATTTTGTGTATTTTTTGTATTTTTTGTGTATTTGCAGCTCTGTTGTAGTTATCGATAACATTTTGTACTTGGCGCCAAGCTCAAATATAAATTTTATAGAGATCATTCAGAGCAAGCCAATTATCACTTGCATATGACGTCGCACATTTCATAATGTCAACAATCGTTGCTGGGGGCATGAATCAAGTAACAGCAAAAGTTAGCATTAGTTCGCCGCCGTCTTATCAGCGAACGAATAGAAAAACAAACACATTTAATTATACTGGCTGTGCAACTAAGTATAAATATGTATATATTTTTGTATTCACCGTTGCAATCGCAGGTAGTAAATACATTTGTCGTAATTAAATATAAATAATACGCATAAGACACTCTGATAAAAACAACAATCGGCGAAAAAATTGTAAACTTAATGTTAGCTGCTTTACTTGTTTGTTGGCTTTACTGGGGCGGGAATTATTTGAGAATTATATGGAATATTATGAAAGAATGCGTTGGCGCCCTCCTTGATTCAGTATTGATGATGACGCAAAATACCATTGGGATTGGGACTGGGCTGCGGCGCGTAGTCGGGCAATGGGAAGCCCGCCGTGGCCACCACAACGGTCTCCTGCACAGGTCCCTGCGACGACTGACGAATGGGTCGATTGATCTGATTGGGCGCCGGATACTGCTGGAATGCGTCGATGCTGCGGAAACGGCGGTCCATGAGAGTCGCATCTCGCGACATATGCGCAGCTCGCACAATGGACTCCTCGTTGACCTCGATGGTTTCCGCCGTGGAGCGGGTGTCCGGCATGTAGGCATCATTGTTATACGCCTTCACATCTCTGTAGGGTAATCAATAGACAAATTAGCACTGTAACAAATGTAAAATGCAAAATTGTGCTTACTTCACTTCTTCGTAGGCGCGAATGGGCGGTCGAGTGGACAGAATTTCATTGGAGTTCTTACGTGGCATGAACAGAGTATCCTGCAAGCAGAACAAGACAATTGCAATAAGATAAATCAAATTATTACAGGGTATGCTCCCAGTTATTCACGATCTTTTGCATAAAAATTGAACAACACCAGCAAAATAAATTCCAATCAGTTATCAGCCTATCAGTAAGCCAATTTATCGACTGCTGGACGCTCGTGGCTTATCAGTGAGCAGGTCCGTATAACATATTCCGTATTTGGTATTCCGTAGTCGGTACATATGTACACAGCGCTAACTTTAGAAATGTCGTAGTCGGAGTCATCGTAGTCGTCGACTTGGCGGCAATTTAATTACACATGAGATTTGGTTGCTTGTCTACATATTTTTGGAAACAGCTCATTGATCTTAGTCCGGGGCGGGGAGCTTAGGTGCTTGTGCTTGTGCTTGACAAGCGCACGACACAAATTTATAATATCCGCTGGCAATTACATGAGACAATGCCAGGTGATGTCACCTCGTTCCCGTTTACTCACCGAACTATCCGTATCTTTGGCGATTTGCACCGCCAACACCAGCAGCAAGATCAGCAGTTTCAGGTTTATGAACCACATAACGAAGCCCTTGAAGGATATGATCATCATTGCGATGGCAGCCACCTCGCCAGCGAGGAGCTGCGCTGCATTCGGATCCACGTAGCCGATGTTGATGCTGTTCGCATTGTACTCCGAGGCCTTGGCATGGAAGCGGCCATAGTCCACGCCGAAGATGACGCCCGAAGCCACGTCCATGGCACAGATGGCGGCCACAAAGAATGCCCAAGTGTAGATGACGGCCAGAGTTTGCTTCACATTATCCTTGTGCACGCCTGCCACAAACAAAACAAAACAAAAAGTACCCGAGTCAAAGATAGGGTCAAGTCATATGGCCACATCGATCAAGTTGACACAGGCATTAATGCACTAATCACTGATGGATGATTGAAGGTGCTCGACGCTGAGTAGAACCGCAAGAAGTACTTAAAACTAATGGATGGTGGGTGGGTGTGCGGACAAGAAAATGTGGAGAGACCTACGTGTTTATTATACAACATACCATTAAAGCAAACAAACGTATCTTTTACCCTTGTTCACTTATTATTTGACACGCAGTTTTTTTTATATTCCTTTATTCTTTTTCATCTTATATAGCTTTTAAATAAGGGGCTTTTGATTTTATCTTTAGCTGCTTGTTAATAAAAATGCTATTGAAATGCTTTAGATAGATAAAGATAAAGCCGTTTTCCTATTGTAAATTCCTACACATAAGTCATAATGACTTATCAATCAAATAAAACCCTAATTTCCGGCATGTGTATCTAGCTTTTATTATTCTACGAAATATCCTAGTTTTGAAAAATATATTTCAAGTTTTTTGCTTCTACCTTTTTTAAAAAATTTTCAATATTAAAGGTGTTTTAGTTTGAAATAAAAATTTCAAAGTTCAAGCATTTTTGAATAGTTTTCGAACAGTTAAATAAATAGTTCCAAGATGTGTTTCTTGACTATTTATCAGGCTATTCTGGAGGGTTATGGAAGGTGTTTACTTTCCAGCCAATAGCCCAATGGAAGCAAAGAGCCAGCAAACCGAGACGCCCAGATAAACGCAATCCCAAACCAAGAGCTGTGTGGGATCAAAGACGGTCTGCACCTGACGCAGCATAGTCGAGTTGTAGTTCTGATAATCCGTGGTGGCCATCTTGCAATCGCCGTGGAAGTAGACATCGAAGAAGATGGTCTTCACAAGGGTGCCATAAGTCATGTCGTTGGTTATGTAGATATTACAGGTGTAGGCGATGATTGCCGTTATCGTCAGACCTATCCAGATGACAGCTTGTGCCTGCAACAATGCCACAAAAGGGTATCAGTGGGTAATCAGAGCTGCTATGCTGACGCACATCAATGGGGCATTTCTATTACTATTGTCTCTTGGCGGGCTGAAAGGTTAGTTCGAGAGGTGACTCAATTCATTTTTGGGGGCATTTTGATAACGGCTGTGATTGATTAAACTCAGCTGATCAATAGGATAATGTATGTATATGTGTATATTTGAGTGCTTCCTGCTGATAGCTTCTTAATTTTAATAAGTTAAAGAACACTCTAGTCGAAATATATAATAATATATATATAAATTTGCACAAAACTGGGCTAAATTCTGTATCTGTATCTGTAACTGAAAACAGCAGATGGCCAACAGACGCGCTCTTATCATTTGAGGTAATGGGGTCGACCGGGTTCCAACTCCAACTCCAGCAGAGATATCAGCTCCAGTTTAGGACCGTTCGGAAATTTATTTAGGCATTACTCACAATGCCAAGTCCACCGGCCCAGTCCGCCCACAATTTCAGGGTGTCGAAATTTTTGATGCGCGGCGCTGAATGTCCGTACATTTTGACAATATCTGGTTGCGATCTGCTTTGGCTCCGAAAGTTCTCACACCACGCCCCCTCGAGTGGGCGGCAGCTACGTATTGAGTAGGCGACGTGTATTCAACAACTAATCGAACCGGACACGGCGAATGAGAATAGTCGTTGCGCCGTATAACATGCGCCAATTAATTCAGCGACTGTTTTTTGTGCTTTATTTTCTGGTCGCTTTTGTAACAAGTTAATTTTTCGATAACCGAGCGATAATGGGCCACTTTAAATACGACACAATGCAATAACAAACAAAACCAATATTAACGGAAGCGACTACAACTTCAAGAGGTGGCCAATAAAGTGACTGGGCACAGTTTTATATATATATGTATATAGATCTTTTTTCGACTTTACGCTAGCAATGCGTTCGCTTTTCGTATCGTTTGCCAACTGAAAACCGGCGGTTGGAATACGTCTTTTTGGCCGTGAGCACCGTTACCAAATATGTATCAGCCTTCGTTGGTAAATACTATTATATTATCGGCGAGGTAGCTGATAAGCGAGCCTCAATATTGCCAAACGCTGCAGCCCGCAGAGCGCGCTGCCCTCCCCCCAGCCCGACAAGCGGTGTTTATTGGTCGTGCAAAATCGAGGCGAACGCAAAACTGACAACAAATCGCTGAGGAATCTTATCGTCATATTGGGGACTTGTATAAATTCTTATCGGACATACCACAATTATATTTTGGAATATGACCCAACGTTGTGGCAGAAATTATTTCAATTCGAACAGCGCGCGCCTATAGCGACACCTAGTGGCAGTTGGCTGTACTAAATTGAGCAACTGTTTAAACGACAAGCTGTACAACAAAAGCGACGCGTGACGCAAAATAGTACAAATATTGTACACGTGGATTTTTGTGAATAAAAGTTGAAATTAAATTGTTCATTAATTATTTCCAAAAAATCGTAAATGCATTATACATTTCTAAAACTTGTAAATACGTGTTAAAATGTGTATGATATACAGTGCAATCTGAACAGTTGCTCGACGTGACAGTCTGAACGTGCATCCCTACTACAACGGCCGCCATTTCCGCATCGTGTAACAGAGACCGCTGACTATCGCATAAACAAATATCAGTCTACATGCGTGCGCTGAAGCGAGACAGCTATACTGCACGCTGCAGCTCACAAGCATTTAACCCTAAATAATACAGCACCTTCGATAGACTTTAGTACAGTCGAAGTGACGCCGCGGCATACAAACGTGAATTAAACTCGAACAAATTGTTGTTGCTTGCCGAGTATTTGCAAAAGAAAAGAGAACAACAAATCAACAATTGCAGTTTACTTCAGTTTTGATTCGCTAAATATTAGATGTGGTGGTAAAAGCAAGTGTATTTTTAAAAGAAACTAAGTAAAAAAAAAACAAAAAAAAAGCAGAACATATACTAGAATAGCAGCTAGCGCGATCTACACACGCACACACACACAAACACACACTCGCACATTGCGCACACTATCATGAACAATCAACTAAACCCGGCCACCTACCGCAAATTCAATAATTTGCTGAGCAGCGGCGCCGTCACCGTCACCGGTCCCGGCCAGCCGCGCATATTGAAAACAACGCGCCTGGCGACACCTGGCGGCGGGGGCTCAAACGCGGGCGCCGCGTCGCAGCAGCAGCAACTGCAGCAGAACATCATGGACTCGGTGGCGGCTCTGCGCTGCTACATCTGCGATGAGGCGCTGCTGTCCAACCAGACGCAGACCTCGCTGACGGAAATGTGCACAACGCACACGTCCACCAAGTTCCCGAACAAGCTGGCCCAACTGGTGGGCGAGGGCTTCTTGGTGGTTGTGTGCAACGAGGATTTCGTGTGCTCGCGCTGCACCAACCTGGTCAACTACTACGACCGCCTGGAGAACGACGTGGAGCGCGTCAAGTCCAATTTGCTGAACTTGCTGAACAAGAAGTATGGCATCAATGAGGACAGCGGCGGCAGCAACTCGGACGCAGCCAGTCCGCCGCTCAAGATGCAGAAGCTGAGCAGCGGCGCGGGTAATCGTTCGCTGGATGAGGGCACCGGCGCGGGCGCGACCGGGGATGTGCTGCGCACACGCAAGCTGGTGCAGCAGACAACGCCAGGTGGGTAACAAAGTGTGACACATACGATTGCCAGATTTAAATATATGCAAAACGTTCCTCTGCAGCCTCGCAGCAGCTGAAGCTGGCGACGCCACAGGGCGGCGCCGTTGCGGGCACACAGACGCAGGTTCAGCGCAAGGCGACCAAAATTTACAAGTGCACCTCCTGCGAATACAAGACCTCGGACATGCGACTCTTTAACACGCACTACGAGACCTGCAAGCAGCAGACGTTCCAGTGCAAGACCTGCCGCAAGATCTTCCCCCACTTTGGCGCCATGAAGCAGCACATGGTGCGGGATCACAACACCGCCATGGACAACACCTGCGCCATGTGCCACATCAATTTCGTGAACGAGGCCAGCCTGCGCAAGCACATGGAAACGAATCACGCGACAAACGTGCTGGTCACCAGCACCACAACAATACCCGCTGCCGCTGCGCCGGTCACAGCGGCTGCTGCCGCCGCCGCCGCCGCTGCTGCCGCGGGTGTCTCCGAGTCTCTGTACACATGCAACCACTGTCAGTTCAAGTCGACCGACAAGGGCGTCTTCGATGAGCACATGCGCAAGCACGTCAGCAAGCCGAAGCCCTTCAAGTGCCGCCTCTGCTCGCAGCGCTTTGAGACCCGCGAGGCGGCCACCGTGCACGCCAAGCAGCACCAGACGAACTACTTCAAGTGCGGCCAGTGCGCGATGAGTTTCCCCAAGCGCGAACTGCTCGTCAAGCACGCCGAGCTGCATCAGGCCGAGAAGCTGTCAGCCGCCGGCGGTGGCCAGAACTTGAACACACAGAAGCTGCTCCAGGAGACCATTGACGAGGCGCTCAGCGACAGCGTGCCGGCCCAGGCAGGCGGCACGGTTGTGGCCACCGCAGCCGAGGCTGAGAACAACATACGCTTCTTCTCGTGCAGCATCTGCTCGCTGACGTTCATCCAGGAGACGTACTACAATCACCACATGGAGACGCACAGGCGCGACAAGAAGAGCGCAGCTGCTGGCGGCGGCGGTGGCACCACAGCCCTCAACTCGGCGGCCACGGCGCTGCTCAGCGACGAGCCGGGCGAGTCGAACGCCAGCGCCAAGGAGGAGAGCAGCGAGCAGAGCGCCGAGGCGGACATTGAGAGTCTGTTCGAGAAGCTGCACTCGGAGAAGAACGACACCGAGAAGAGCGGCAAGAATGAGATGGTCATCACCTCGCAGGAGGGCAGCGGTGGCATAACATTCAACATAACCATACCACAGGTGGATGCCACTGGCGAGCAGGTCGAGAAGAACTCGCCCAATTCGCAGGCGCCCGTCTCGGTCAGCATTGACATGCCGGTGCTGGACCAGGCCGAAGAGGAGGAGTCGCAATCGCATAGCAGCAATGACAAGACAACTGAAGCCAGCAGCAAGTCGGGCGCCGCGCCCGTCTCCATGCCCAGTCTGGACGACGACAATGAGGCAGCTGCAGCCAACGCAGCGGACACCACAGACGGCAATGCAGCCAGCAGCAAGGCCGGCGAGAAAGCTGGCGCCAAGTCAGACCAGGCGGCGACCAAGGACAAGGCCAAGGAGGCTGCAGAAGAAGCAGCCGATCCGGAGGGCGAGGCTGAGAAACGTGAAGCCGCAGATACGCCCACAGCTGAGCAGGCGGCCGAATCGGAGGCTGCGGCCAATGATGCGGCCGAGGCCGAGGCAGCTGCCACAGCAGAAGGCGAAGCTGCCGAAGGAGCTGGCGGCGAACAACAGGTGGCCATGGAACTGGACGAGGCCATACAGGCTCAGGTCGACGGCGGTCAAATCAAGTTCATCGTGAACGAGAACGGGCACCTGCTGCAGCTGGACAACCATATACTGACAGATGCCGATGGCAATCAGATAATAGTCCAGGATCCGGAGCAAATACAGCAGCTGCTGCAGAGCGTCGGTGTGCTGCAATCGGGCGAGGGACTTGAGGGCGAGACGCTCCAAATGATGACCGACGGCAGTGGCCAGATGGTGCTGGTCCATGGCGACAACAATGAGCAGCAGCTGATCGATGCCTCGCTGCTCAACTCGGAGGGACAAATCATAATACAGCAGGGCCAGGATGGTGAGGAGGGGCCGCATGTCATTAGCGAGGATGGCACACACATACCCGTCTCCGTCTCCTACACCGAAGATGGCCAGCCCATTGTCCAGGTGCAGCAGCAGGTACTGGAGGCGGCCCAGGCTGGCGCCGAAGAGAAGGAGGCAGCGGCAGCGGCCGCCCAGGAGGAGGCAGCCGAAGCAGCGCAAACCAGTGAAGCCGTCACAGTTACCACAGCCGCCGCTGCGGTGACCACCAGCACGGCCAGCAGTAGCACTGGCGGCACGGCGGGCTTCTTTGCGCTCGAGGAATTCGCAGAGACGAAAACTGACTAGGATTGGCTCTAGGGAGGGGGCCGAGAACACTACACAATTCTGACATACGACGAGAACTGGTGAGTCTGGCCCCGAATTCAACCAAAAGCCGTTAATTAATTCGAGTTTTCTTTAAGGTTTTAACAGATATATACAGACCAAACAGCAGCTGCCCAAGGCTCTGGCAAACTCTCGACGTATCATCCAAAATACACACACACACATACACAAGCACACCCATATTTTACATAAACACACACACATTTATACACTTAGCTTATGTATTAACACTCCAGTTGATAACAACAACAAACTTGGTAATCGAGATCGAACCAATTCACAATTGCTGGCTGCCAAAGATCCAATTTTGGCCAGGCATCTGAATGCGCAATTGTTTCTGGCAGTGTGTTCATTGCTGGACTTGGAAGAACGTGTTAGGCTTAGTTTCTTAGCATAGGCGACAACAAAAGAATAAACTATATAAAATGTAAAAAAAAGAGAAAAATCAGTTCATAGATGATTACAACAGATGCTTGAATTATTATAAAATAAAACAAAACACTAAATAAAATCGACAAACACAAAATATGAATTGTAATAGCTTCCCCCAACAGCAGATGCCATAATTCAAATGCAGTCCTTTATCTATACCGTATAAGCTGGAGCCAAGCTTAGCTTATAGAAAGATAACGATTGGCTAAGCTGTGCTACACACATTCACACAACCCTAAACACACACATATGATTTGATTTATAATGTCTGGTAAATGTAAAGATATGCGATTGTGTGAAAAACGAAAACAAAAACAACAACAACAACAAAACTTAAATCTTGTTTTATATTTTTGCATTTAGCGAAGTGTTTGGAATTTAATTTGCATGTAGATGCAGATAAGACATCAGCATCAACAATATATATAAATATATGTGTAGATACATTTAATTAAATCGTAGTTTGTAAACAATTCAAACAAATATTCGATTCAGAGTTCACAAAACCTGGGTGAGATTTAGCAGTAATCATATAAGTAACTACATTTGTTTGCTGTCGATAATTGATCTACTGAACTACTGAAATTTGCATTTATTATTTTATAGTGCCTGTTTCGTTTTATTCACTCAATTTTCCTTTGTTTATAAACGGTGTAGTTATTGGCTTGCTTAATGGCTTTAAGTCGCAAATTATTTAGCTAACAGTATTCGAGGCATTTTAATTGCCGAATCTTAGCCAATTAATGAGTGTTTGTTCGCTTTTAAGTCGGTTGTTCAAATCAAATCAGCTGCTGAGAAATTACTTTCACGACGCGGTTGCCTTATCGGCGTAATTGGAGCTATAAATATTGTTTGGGCAGCATCAGCTGTTGAATTATTGCACGCATTAATAAAAACAAATAGGCTTTTGAATAATTCAAAAACATTTGATGATTTTTCAAATTGATGCACTTAATTCCCGCTAGCTAATGTGGGCGTAAATATTTGTATCTACCAATAGCGTTGGTAACTGCAGCTGTCAACTGTCCGTGGAGAATCTGTATTTGGACCACGTTGACTAACTTAACCTCAGCCAAGGACGCAGCTAAGTGGGATTACGCTCTTCAGATGCAGCCACAACTTGTTGTTGGTCGGCCACATTAAAAGCTACAACTGATGGCTGTTTGATTACATAATCCCAACTCCAAGACTCGGTCAATATTATGCAACGGCCTCAATTAGGCAAATGAGTGCCATCAAAAAATTCGTTTTCGATTCGAAAGTCGTTCTAAACTAACCACAAGGTTGCCCATTGCCATTTTTGACGAATCGGTGGAAAAAGTGAAGATGTAAATTTGAAATGAATCCCATTTACAGATGAATGATAAATGATCACTGATAAATGGTAGCGATTATCAGTCTTTTTATTCATCTGTTCGCCAACACAGATTCATTTATTTATGAATGAAGATAACTGATAACAATTTAATTTTCAAAGCAAAAAACATTTTCTAGAATAAGGGAAAAATATTAGCATGTTTATATAAGTTATTTATTTATTTTTTGGTGAATTCTCAACTGCTGTTGTAAATATTTGTCGGCTTGCAGCTGCTTGTCGACAGGTTTTATACCCTGTTCTCATATAAATAAGTGTCGAGAGCATTATGAATTATGCATGAAAATGACGCCCACTGTTTAAAATGTGTATTATCTGGAATATACTTAACATGCAGAACCGTTATGTTTGAGTACGTCGATCTCAGCGATGCGAGGGGCTAAAAACAAAACATCATTGAAGCAATCGAAAATTTTCCCCAAACGCAAATTTAATATAATGCGCACATATGGAATTTAAATTGTTGTAGATGATTTCAGCCATGCGATTAGGGTAACTCAGCGTCGAGCACACCCGACTAGGGCACACTTGTTGGCTTCAGTAGTTTGAGCTAATAGAAAATTGAGTCACAAAATAGTTCAAATCATAAATTTCAAGTGGGATAGTCGAGATTCAGTTGAAGTTCGATTCTGGCCTCCATTTTGGTAGAGACGATTAAAGCCAGACAGATTCTGTTGTTGTTTATGTTGAGTCCAGGCGCATTTGCATTTAATAACAATAAGCATTAATTCTGATTTGCATTTGATGCGATACCATAACGATATAATATAATATAATATAATATAATCACTTCTTATCTCACATGCTGACACCCAATTGCCAGTCGTTTAATTGACAATCTATCTACATATTTAAATATACAGTGTTTTTTTGGGGGGACCCCATTACCAATGCCTTGACTGCGGCTCGTCCACCGTTGGATGCGTGCGTATGTACTCCAGCTGGCGGCTCAGGTGTCGCGGCGCGTGATCTCCACTGGGCTGGTAGCCGTTGTCGTCGGCCACATATGTGAAGGTGACGGGCAGTCCCTCCATGGAGACGTACTGCACCACGCCGACGGCGCCGTGCTCGTTGCCCGCCGCCTTGGTGGTGATGCCGTTCGAGGTCTGGAACTCAAAGTTGTAATGTCCGTCCGCGTCGGGCGGCTGATTGCGATAGTAGATCGTGTGGACAGCAGCTTGTGGGCTGGCCGGCTGGGGGCGGGCGCGGGCAGTGCATTTTGTTAGGAGCAGGGCGAGCAGCAGCAGGAAGAGCTGAGGCTGGGCGGGATTGACAGGTTGAGGCAACAAGCGGTAAATGGGAACGACGCACAAACCTTGGCAAACAGGTGTTGATGACGCGTGTTCATCGCGGCTAAGATCCAGTGCTCCATATACCCTATACTATATCTGGATTTGAGTCTTGTTTTAATATTTGCGCTTGCGTTAAACGATCTCGGCCTCGGGCGTTGATCTGCGTCGATCGAAGCTGCAGTGAATGCGATGCGATCCGCTGGACTCGAAAGTTAATTGGGAACTGTCAAAAAAGCATTTGGCAAATGCAAAAAGAAGCTTTTATATTGAAATCAAGCTTACCGGAATTAATTACCAGCGCTTGCCGGAACTTGAAAAACTCAGGTCTAACTCATTGTTAGCGGGCGGTTCTATAAACTAAAAACTCTCCGTACCACTCATATTTATATATACTATATATATAAACATATGAGCTATATGATATATAACTGCATAACTGAGCAGCATCATTTAATACGTTAAAATATGTCCGTTCTTTGATCAGCTTGAATTTTTGAAATGCATAGAGATCGGCTTTTATCACAAAAACTAAGTGGGGTTTTTTAAACCTTTGGTAGGTGCGCCATGCACAGTGGTGCAAAGCATATGGAAAGTGCGTGAAAAAGCACTGGCTGAATATATTTGGGCACTTCAATCAAGCCGCTGACGGCGTATGCATTATAAAAATGACTTTGAAAACGATTTTAATTTATTATACTGCTTAGCTATTTGTCAAAAAGTTCATGGCTAAGATATCATGTAATTACTCACAGTGGCATAAAAAAGATACTCATACGGCTATAATGTGATAATTTGGCAAGCAAATAAAACAGCTGGGCCATCAAAGTTGTATGAAATGGATTTAAGAAATTCAAATTTAAGAACATGCACGCGAAATGTTAAAGGTATTTTGTTTATTAATATTATATACATACATACATACATACATACATACACATACACATACATACGTAACGGCGATTTGTTAGCACATACTTGAGCATTAGATTACTTTTTGGCAGGGTATAATTATGGCGTCCGAACTCAGATTGTGTCACGGACTAATGAACCAAAGTTATTGGCAAGATAATCCAAATCGAGTATACGGTCGGATTTAATTGACGATTGTCACGTCAGATGGTTTGAACTGGTTCTGGACTATGGAAACAACGTCATAAATTAGTGGGTAATCAAATTGATGCCTATCGGCACACTTTCAACTCTGAAATTATTGCCTGCTACTCAGTTCCGCAAGCCCCTGTGTTTATACCCTACACACAAGTAGTAAGGATACATAGGTTTCTACTAAACGAAAAGTGTATATTGGTCTTTTGCAATGTCAATCTTGCTGTCAGTCCGTCTGTCCGTATGTACGCACATTTTTTTTACCGCTTTTGAAGCTTGAAACTTGAAAATATACTCGTGGTAACTTTGTCATTTTAATGATTGATGGCATTTTTGTCTATAGGGCAGCTTGATTCTACATTTAAAATATATGCATTATCGAAAATAAAATGTTGTTGAAGTTTTCGGCAAAAAAGCATGTACGAAACAACTGTTTGATAGCATTTTGGTCATTTTTTGTCATTTAAATTAGTTCTGCATTTTAAATATATGTATTTTTGAAAATAATTTTTTTTTCATTTTTTTTGTGAAAATATCATGTACCCCCCCCTTATTCATTTTCGAAAAAATT
>SCDS01000524.1:0-71174 GCA_004149465.1 Drosophila nigromelanica
GACCCCCTCAGAATCGGGTTTAATGTTGATTTTTATACTAATTATGACTAACACAATCGATTAAAAACAAAAATTAGCAATTCTAAATTTTGAAAAAAAAATTTTTTTGAAAATGAATAAGGGGGGAGTTCATGATATTTTCACAAAAAAATTAAAAATTTTTTTTTTTCAAAAATGCATATATTTTAAATGCAGAACTAATCTAGATGACAAAACATGGCCAGAATGCCATCAAACATGAAAATCGGTTCAGTTTTGACAAAGTTATGACAAAGTATATTTGAAATATGGGTGCTTTGGGCCACGCCCCACGCAAAAACCAATATATCTGGCAACTCCAATCGATAACACGTGTATATTTCCCACAATTTTTAAAATAGAGCCACCAAATTTAGTATGTAGATAGCTGGTGACCTCCCCTAAAGATTAATACCTTGATATCCCGGCCACGCCCACTAGAACGCCCCCGCCCCGCTGGAATTGCCTATATCTCCCACAGTTTTGAAACTAGAGTTACCAAATTTGGAGGGTAGATAACTGGTCGCCTCCTTTAAAGACGGCGACGACTCCCCGCCCCCATCTCCACTCTCACCCACCCCCAGCACCACACAAATTACACAATACTGAAACTTTTAAAAATAATAATAATTCAGGACGTGAACGAGTATAACGCAGTCGGTAACGCCCAACTGCAACGTTCTTACTTGTTTTTTTATTGTTTTTATTGTTGGCCTTGCAGGGCAGCGCACCTGTGTGGCATGTGGTATGTGGCATGTGGCATGTGGTATCGGAAATGCCCAAAAAGAAGCCGACTCTGCCCTGCTCCGGCCTGCTGAAAGTTCAATGCTAGACGAAACGAAGCCATCTAATTATAATCATAGTAACCATTGATCAATTCGACATTTTTCAGACTACAATGTTAAAGCAATAACTAGTTGATCATTTCATATATGTATATGTAGTATATGTGCCCCAATGTGTTCAAGTGGCAGTCGCAGGGAGACCACAGCAAACAATATAGTATAAATTTGGGTTAATTGCAGGCGACATCCTGACGCAGCAGCAGCAGCAGCAGTCGTGGCCCGTAATTATCCGGCGTAAATCGAGGCGCTGACAAATATTTTGACATGGCGTCGCCGAGACATTGTCGCTGTGGTGCGAGTCCACTTGATGCTCGGACCCGAGTTGTCCGTTGTCGCAGTCAAAAACAAGGCTAATGTGTGGTCGGCACTTGAGATCCGGTAGCGGGGTCGGGGAACCTGAAACACGATACCAACATTTCAAATCCCAAAATCGAGCCAGCAATCGAAACGAGTGACATGTGTCAGTTGTGTTATTAATCTATTGATTTGTTAAATAAATTAGCCTATTTTAAGGAATTCAGACTCGTGATGTATTTTAATCGAATTTTAGAAAATGTTAAAATTCCGTAGAAAACACTTTCAATTGAGATTTGAAAAGATTTTGTAAAAAAAAAACCCAGCAACAAATTAAATACTTACTCATGTAACTTAACTTTCAGAAGTCAAATATATATTCAGTTCAGAATCAAATTAAATATATCAAAGGCCGTATCCAAAATTCAAAAAGTAAAATGAATCGTTTGGCAAATATTTCAATATTGAAATCGGCAGAAACCTATTTACTTTTTTCTCGGGCATTGAGTGGGTGCCATAAGAAAAAAGCTGGAAAAGATTCAAAACCGAAGAAAAAAGACCCATGTCCTGACAGTGCGTATTCTACACGTTGTTGATATAAAACCTACATCAAGATAGTAATATAACATTTTTTTTAGCGCCGCAGCCAACGTCTCCACGTTGCAAGGGCGACAAAGGTAAAAGTAAAGGTAAAGACAAAGATGAATGTAAAGGGAAAAAATAAAAGCCATAAAGGCTGTGCAGAAGTTCATAGAAGAAATCCAAAACATAGTTATTTTAAGGAATGGCCGCCTGGCGCCTTCTTTGCAATTCCCAACAGTAGAATAGTCCACAAATGGGATCACAAATTACCATACCCTGCAATATGAGGCAGTTGTAGTTTACTGCTGGCTGAGCTCACTGAGAACATAAAACGAAACGCTCCGACATTATAAAGCCATAAAGCAACAAGTAAAATCGGCGCAAAAATAGATGGCCAGCAGGGAGCTCACAAAAAGAAGAACTATAAAGAGTGATAAAAGTCTGGACCGATGGCATGTGGAATCTGTGAATTTCCATGGACATTCTACCGCAAAACCAACGATGAGGAATCAAGTCGTATCTGATAGATACACAAAATGTAATTATATATAGGAAACTTGAAAAATATAATTTATTATTTATTACTGGAAAAACTGCATTCTATCAGATGGCAGGTGCTTAAAAGCTCCCACGTAGACAAGAACCTCGAGATCTGTTCGGATCTAAATTTCGGTCAGTCATGACAATAATATTCCGCTGACTGCAGCAACGGGAATTCGTAAATTTCACACCCAGCACCGAAGAATCAGTTTTTATGGCAATTCAATTGCCCTGCACTGATATTTGTTTCCTGCTGCTGCTGCTGCTGCTACTGCTGCTGCCCAGATCCGCACCCGTTCCCCGGGCTGGTTGCAGCCGTATGGCCGTATACGATACGCTTCATGTAAACAACTAAAAAAATCTAGACACGGGCCGCACTTGTGTCGACTGCTGTTGCTGCCGCCAAGACTCAATAGTTGAAATACTTTTTTTCTTTATATACATACATATACATATATTTCCTAGTCGTTGCCTTTTACTTTTTCTTAGGTCTTGCCTACCGATCAATCGATTCTATACTTATGCACATATGTACATACGTGTGTGTGTACAGCATATTTTTGTCTTTTGCTCTCTCTCTCTCTCTATCTCTCTCTCTCTCTCTCTTTGTATTTTGGGTAATTATTACTTTTTCAATGTAAACAAATTGAATGGTGCTAATTTTAGTTAAATACTTGTACATATTGCTTGATTTTACGATTTTGCGCCCTCATTACGCCTGAGTTTAACTTGAATTATTTCAGTATGAGTATTTTTTTTTAGTATTTAGCTGCATTTGACTCTAACCTCACTTTTACACGTTTGGTATTTATTTGCTGTACTTGTCAGCCCATTGACGGGCTCGACGACTTTGATAAGTGCCGAAAATCAAACGATTGACGCAGCCGACGATCGACGGCCGGCCGAGCATCCATCATTGGAGCGTCTAACGTCTGGAACTGCAGCCGCTATTCCAGATTTACAGCCGCCTTCTGTGTGTGTCTGTTCAACCTTTCAACGCATAAAAAGCCAAAGTTTTCCAAAATGATTATCTTTTTCTCTCTTTCGAATTAACAGTGAAATTAATCTTAATCTTAAGTTTGCCCTGGCAATCTGGCAACACATGTGCCAAACTATGCCTGTGTTTGAGTTGAGTGTGTGTGTCTAGGTGTAGGAGTGAGCACCATATGCGAGGGTGGATCCGTAAGTACCCGTGTTTGAGAGTTTGAAGTTAACATCTAATTTATTCTACATTTTTAGAGAGCCGTCTGTAATATCTGTAAATGTGAATAAAGACGGTTACGGAGGAAACAAATTATCGAAAAAGTCTTTAAAAATAATGAACAAAATTTCTAGAAAAATTATCGATGACTAACTCAGATACTTATTGAGCCACCCACCTAGGCACTACACTTATACATACATACATATGCACGTATGTTTGTGAATACGTATACGTATCTATTTCAAGGCCTTGGCGTCCTTTAATTGTTGTTGTTGCTGCTGCCGTTGTTTGCTTTGCGCCGATTGAAGTTTGGCCGACGCCGACGTCGACGTTCGTCAAATTTGTTGGCATCAGCAAACGGTTTTTATTCAACCAAGAACAACAACGAGAACAACAACAACAACAACAAGAACAACAACAGCAGCAGCAGCGACAGCAGCGGCGATGATGATGATGATGCCGTTGACGAGCAAGACAGCCGAGAAAGAGGAAGAAGAAGAAGAAGGCATGCGCTTTGCATGCGCCGCACTGCACTCGCGGCGGCCACCAATTGGACCACCCAAAGCGCCGAGCGCCGAGCGTCAAGCGTCCGCCCTCCCCTCTCGCCTATCCTCGGCAACCCCTAACCGCATAAATCCATATTTCTCTAGCTGCTGCTGCTGCTGCTGCTGCGGCCGTTTTACTTTTTACGATAAATTACAACAGCAACATTGCAGCAATGCGGCAATCATTCATTCATGCAAGGGCAGCCCACACCCCACAGCCCACAGTCCCTCCGCCGTGCTCAAACTGCGTGTAAACATGTGTAAATCATGACCCGCTGACGGCCTCCACGTAGACAATGCGCTGCGCAGCAACCAACCAACAACATGTGACGTCCTCGCCGACAAGCAGCAACATTTGCACTGCGACCCCGACGCGCTTCAATAGTGCTTTTTCCCGCTTATGCAGATAAATTGGTTGAGGAAAGCTAGCCCTGGCCAGGGCCAAACCAGCCGCCCAGTTCTCGGGAGATCTCTGAATGCAACTGCCGCCAGTTGGCGCTGGCTGCTGTTGGCCGCCAACGTCGATCGGCATTCCCATTCTCATAATCATATTGTCCCAAAAGGCTAAAGCAAATATTATTTGTGTGTGCATGCATGTGTGTGTGTGTGTGTGTATGTGTGTATTTTTACATACATACATAATATGCCCTGAGAACTTTCTGTCGGTTTGTGCGCATATTGAGCAAACGCCGTGCACTTCCGAACCGCACACATTTTTGTATGTTTTGTTTGTTTACACTTAAAGCGTTGTTTCAATAAACATATCGTGGCAAAGGGCAAATTTTTTTTGATATTGAATTGAAATTGATGGCATTCTCAAAATTGTCCAGCAATATGCAATTTTTATGCTTAACAAATATTATTGTTGTATTGTTGCAGCTTTTCTGTAGTCTCTTCTATATGCCTACTCTAAACAGGTTCTATCTTACTCTTTCATATTTACCCTTTTAAAGAAAGTTCACACCTTTTAAAGTTTTCTTTAATTTTAAATTTAAAAAAAGGCTTTCGTAGCAAGCAGCAACTTGTAAGGCCAGCGCCTGTTATGCGGGACTACAGCTCATGCTGACGTCACCATTGCTCAATTAAACAGTGCTGCCTAACGTTCACATGCTTACCATTTTACAACACTAACAAGCGCCGATCGTTTGCAGTGTGACCAAGTGTTCCGGGTGATTGGTGTTTAATTTTAGTATCAGAGTGAGAATCGCAGTAGCAAGCAAAAAGTGATTCACGCTCGCAAACGGCAATAGTAATTTTAACAAAACGAAAATTGTTTTCGCATTGCCGCCAGACTTAGCGCGTTAGAGAATTTTAATAATTTAATAAGACAGCCGCAAGTGTTTTGGAAAGTGTAAAACAACGGCCCGCTACGTCTGCGTCGGCTCAAACTAGACTGCGCGTGTGCATGCGTGTGTATGTGTTTGTGTGAAAGGAGGAGGAGAAGCAACACACAAAAAAAGTGTACAGACGACGCGCAGACGCAACGATCTGCAGTGGCCAATTAAAAGTACCGAAAATCGCGAGTGAAAATTAATTAATTACTGGCGAAATTTTCGCCGAAAAGCATATCACGAGTTAACGTTAACAAGCAGCAAACAGCGATAATAACAAAATGGGTTGTGCCGTGAGTACAGCACGAGATAAAGAAGCCATCGAACGTTCCAAAAACATCGACCGGGCGCTCCGAGCCGAAGGAGAACGCGCCGCCTCGGAGGTTAAGCTGCTGCTTTTAGGTGCGTCTCAGAACTTTCGTAATGCATATTAACTAGCATCTTAGTGTGTGTTTGTAAAATTCCGACGCCATGCACAATAATTTGTGAACTACTTTCCTGTGGGGTGGGTTTTGCCAATGGCCGCAAAAAAAAAAAAAAAAAACGTTGCAATTCCTTCCTTTTTTTTCGAATGATTTTTGTGTGCAACTTGGGTAGTGGTCTGGCATTATGCAATGCACATGTTCAATAATTGCGATAAGAAACTGAAAGTAAATTGAAACCAAATGTCGGCGGCTCCAACAAGTGGGGCGCCATCAATCGGCCTGCCAATGGAAACATGTTTGCTCTGTGGTTCTTTTTACATATACATAGAATCATATTTATGGATACGTGTGTGTGTGTGTGTGTGTGTATGTGTGTGATGAGTGGCACTTGTTGTTGCGTTCGTTTTCTTGGGTGAGAATTGTGCATTGAAGCGTTGCGACGCCATCATTTCAACTTTGACCTCTGCCCCTCGCGCTGGCTTAGTGAAATTCGATGTCGCGTCGCGTTTTTTTCTTTTTTGGCCTTCTGCAATTAAATTTCTATGCAAACAGTACGCCGAGAAATTTACTTAGCGCGTCGCAAGCGCACTTTTCATTCATTCAATGTGGCAGACAATACAATGGCTTTTCCAGCTCTTTCAAGTAGCAGGCAACAGCAGCAGTTATATACAATACAGTTGCAGTTTGCGGCTTTTGCTAATGAAGCGGCGCCCCGTTCACTCGCTGATGACTCAAAGTGGGCTGTCAAGCGGTAAAAGAGCGCAGCGGGGGTGCGTAGGGTACGTTCGGCATGCCAGTTGAATAATAATCCAGCGCGAGATGAATTCACAACACTCGTCAACCACAAAAGCAGCTAGCTGGAATATTGGTCATAAGATATTTGTTCAATTTGGTCACGAAAAGTGGATACTACTAAGAAAGTGGATAATGTTTATATATGTTCTTGATCAGTTTTAACAGAAGAGTCCAGTCCTGCCGGCTAATTTTTATTTATTTTTATTCTTATGTTGTTAGATACAAATTCTAAGTATGTTAGTTAAAATACATTTCCTACTATAAAGCTGGCTTCCGTGCAATCTTAGATGTATTAGCAGCTGCTCGTTAAATTAAACAAGCAGTTGACATGCGCAACAACTACCATGTTGGCTAGTGTAGTTGCTGTAGTTTATGGCAAACAGGCAACGTGAAAAAAACACCTTGCACCAGTTGCAAACATTTGCGCTCGTATTTATTTTATTGTGCACACACACACACACATGTGTACGTAATAGTTCAGGTTGTTGTTGCTGCTGTTGTATTGTTTATGTTTTCATTTCTATGAAATTATCTGTGCCTGCTGCTACTGCGCCTGCGCACGCTCATTAGTCAAACCGCATTCAACAAACGCTCGCTGTCTCTCTCCCTCTCCCTCTCTCTCTCTTTGTCTTGCTCTTACTCTCGCATGCCTAATTGGTGGGGGCAGCGGCTCTTGTTGTTGTCGCTTGTACACTGACATTTAAAGTGGGGTGAACGATATTAGCGCAAATAAATGGCCCCCTATCAAATGCAGTTGTGTGTGTGTGTGTGTGTTTGCTAGGCCTCGCTTTATTGTGTAGATTTAATAAAATTTGCTATTGTTGCAGTGTCTGTCTGACCAATGCACCCTTCTCTTCAGTAAATTACGGCACTTAATTTAACGTCGGTTTCACTCTCCCTCTCTTTGCCGCCCCCACCCTTTGACACGCCATTCAATTGAAAGTGCAATTTACATTTGTAGCGCAGTTTCTTTTCGGCTTTCTTTAGTGTTCGCAATTCCAAATATTTTATGACAGACGAATGCCATTTTTTGTATGTTTAACTTTTTGTATTTACATGCGATTGCGACTGTGTCTCACATATGAAAAATATGCAGACATATAAGAAGAAAATATAAATAAATAAAGAAACATATATGCGTTCCGTTACGTTTCGACAGGCAATGAGAAAAGCCCTTGAAACCCAACACGAACTGTCAACACAAATAACTTAATCAACAACTCTTAAGAATATTATAAACACACACACACCCATATATATATACATATATAACAAATATATAATGTACTTAAAAGTGCTGTCGTTACTCGCCATAATTCATTTGTGGCCTTATCAAAATTATCAATAAGTGACCTTTGCGTCAGTTTTTAACACAGCTATTTCAACTAAATTAATGAGCGAACGCTGATTGTTTCGAATCAGTAGTTACCACTTCGATAAAATTCCCCTTTAAACCGATATCGAATGGTGCATTTTGCTGTGGTCAATTTAGCTACGATTAAATGTCGACTTCCAATAGTTTACTCTTCAGCACAGCTCGCTCGCACGTCTGATTAATACGTATTCTTTTCTCACTTTACTTATCTGAAAGTTCAGTCGCCAGCCGCTTGCCGGCGCCAATAAAACTCGATAACGATTAGTCATGCAGTCGGCAACTGAGGGAAATGCTATTCGGTTGATTGCTGCTGACTTTTTCCTGTCCAAATCTGTGTTTAGCTTTAGTCACCGTTGATGTACATATATGAGTATACATATGTGCATTTATTTATATTCATCAATTACCCAGGAACGGCAATCATGAAACGCAATCATAGAAATAGCGTTGAGTTGTGTGACACGCCCCAAAAGTGTAGCTCCAGGGTGACGGAGGCTGTGTGTGCTAATGAAGTTCATTTTAATTCCGCTGATTATTATGAAGAGCGATGGTGATCATGAGCTTATTGTTGCTTTTGTTGTTGTAATCGAGCTCTCGCGAACGCTTTGTACTCACCGCCTTACAAAGTTCTGCGCTCTCTTTTACGCTGTCTTCTTCATCTCTGTGGCTGCTTATTATAGCACGGTTAACGGTGCATTGACGAATGAATACACACGATTTATGTATGTGTGCGTGCATATTTTGTTGTTGTTTTTATTATAAAATTGACCTTTTTTCGCCATTGTTGCGAACTGTTTTTTTCTGTTTGTTTTATTTTCTTTTATTATTCGGTGGCAAGCTTCGAAGTTTGAATATTTCCCAATTCATATTCAGCTTGACAAGGGCCCCCTATTAAAGGCCGGCTGACCGTCTTTTAAGCCATTACCTTATTATAACGACATAATTTTTATTGCTCAATTAGTAAAAGCATTGTTAGCCTAAACTTGAGTTTAAAAGTATATATCTATACAAGCTGATGTGTATGGACATATGTATCTGCATTGGTGGGCCGTACACCGAAATGGGGTAGTACTCCAAGCACTGCTGGAAAAGTGAAAGTACTGCAATTACCTAATCAACAGTCTACTCTCTGCCTCGCCGTTTCCAACGCCGTTTTTCTGTCTGGGAATGGACCCAACCACACAAAAACCTATGCAACGACAAAAGCATCGAATGTTGCAAAAAGAAAAAATAATAATAAAATAAATAAATAAAAATAAAGTTGGCTTAATGCGCTATTGTTGCAATCGTGGACATCGTATAACGCTTTACTGCTGAAAACCTAGACCGGTAGCTAACAATAATTATGTCAAAGATAAATAACACATAATTTTTGTTGATTTTTGTCGTAGTTGGAGGAAACAAAAAAACACGTAACATCAGTTTTTATCTTTTAAATGCGCTATAACAACTTCTGTGTGTGGTCAGCATATATTCTTTTTGTTTACTTTTTGCAGCACATATGTATTTTTTTTATATACCTATATACTTCCATAAAAAACTCGGTATTTTCATTTATTTAAAAGTTATGTTTAAATTTGATAACTCGACTGTGTCGCGAGAGTTCAATGAACTGCAAGGAATTGGTTTGAGGGAAAATAAACAGTACAGCTGATATTAAATTTAAACGTATTGAAAATGACATATAAGAACGCAGAAGACTTTAAGTTTGTGAATGCACACTTATTCAGTGTACAAATAAATACATGAATAGATATCACCTCTGCTTAGATATTCAGTTATTCTCAAATATAGCCATCTTTAGCTCAATTACTTACGACATTACATGACCAACGCAATTGAGCACGTTCAACGGCAGCGAGCTTTTTGGCCTCTTGAACCCAAAGACAATTGAACAATTTGTGGCAACCATCCGTTCATTCATGAAAAACACAGCAACAGCAATGAACTGGCGCGCAAACGCCGCCTGCTTCCTCCCCTCTACACACAGCTCCATTGATTCATTCATTGGCGCTTTTTACGCATGACACAAAACAAGAGGAACGGCAAAATAAGGCGAGCATTCCCGTTTACAAATTCAATTGTTTGCGAATTGAGGGGTCACGCCTTGCATTAGCTCACATCCGTCCATGCTGCCACCATTTGCACATTTGTAATGCTTGTTTCGTTTTGGGTTATTTTCAGGCGCCGGTGAATCTGGCAAATCGACGATAGTCAAACAGATGAAGATCATCCACGAGATGGGCTACTCGCAGGAGGAGTGCGAGGAGTATCGACGCGTCGTTTACAGCAACACCGTACAGAGCCTGATGGTCATCATACGCGCCATGGGCCGGCTAAAGATTGAGTTTGCGGATCCCGGCAAAACGGACATTGCTCGCCAATTCTTCACACACGCCTCGGCGGCTGATGAGGGCATTCTGCTGCCAGAAATTGTGCTCCTGATGAAGAAGCTCTGGTCGGACGCTGGTGTGCAGCAATCGTTTTCACGCTCGCGCGAATATCAACTGAACGACTCGGCCGGGTACTATCTAAACTCGCTGGACCGTATTGCGCAACCCAACTACATACCCACACAGCAGGATGTGCTGCGCACACGCGTCAAGACCACGGGCATCATTGAGACGCATTTCAGCTGCAAACAGTTGCATTTCAAGTGAGCTACTTTTATATATTATATTGTTTAATTGCTCGGATTCCTAATCTGATTTCCGATCCGCAGACTTTTCGATGTGGGCGGTCAGCGCTCAGAGCGCAAGAAGTGGATTCACTGTTTTGAGGGCGTGACAGCCATCATCTTCTGTGTGGCGCTCTCAGGTGAGACTCAAAAACTTACCATTATTGAAGTTCTAGTCTTAATCTGTAGCTTATTCTTGCAGGCTACGACTTGGTTTTGGCTGAGGATGAGGAAATGAATCGCATGATTGAATCACTTAAGCTGTTCGATTCCATATGTAATTCGAAATGGTTTGTGGAAACGTCCATAATATTATTCTTGAACAAAAAGGATTTGTTCGAGGAGAAAATCAAGCGATCTCCCCTAACGATATGCTTTCCGGAATACACTGGTAAGGCAAAACACGCCGCAATGCAGTTGATTCCTGTGATTAACCTGATATGTTTTCTAGGCTCCAATACTTTCGAGGAGGCCGCCAACTATATACGCATGAAATTCGAAAATCTCAACAAACGAAAAGACCAAAAAGAAATTTACACGCATCTAACCTGCGCTACAGATACAAATAACGTTAAGTTCGTATTTGACGCTGTTACCGATGTCATCATCAAGAACAATCTGAAACAAATTGGTCTGTTCTAAAGGGATGGGAGAAGTTTTTACGATAGGAGTGCGTCTTAGTATTAAAGGAAAACGCGCAAACATTTCCATTACATTATAATTAATTAACTATTTAGACATTTTTAAACGCTTTACAAGCTTTCGAGATAAACTTACATATAAACCGATTTTGTTGCCAGTAGTCGAGGAACAAATAACCAACTGCAATTAATTAAGCTAACAGTTAAAATGCTATAAGTGAATCAATTCAAATAATGTATGTAATTTAACAAGTGTAAAGTAGACGCCAGAAGCTTGATAAAGAAAGCTGTCCACATTTGTGATGGCACAAATATGGCCAGCTAACTTTGCGTTTAGTTAAGATACAATTAATTACCGTGACTAAATTGCATGGCGCAAAATCTGTGGATATTTGAACACGTCTCTTCTACGGGTTTACATCTTTACTTTACTTTTACGCAATGCATTTTGGCCACGTTTTGTAACGTTTTTGTCGACGCCGCCGCGTATAATTTGCCAAGAGCTTAGCGCACTATCAAGAGTGAGCGTGGGCCTCATTTTTGTAAGCCCTCTACATTTAACTAGAAATTTTACTAATTTTTTTAGTAATAGCCTAAATAAAGACAAACTACAAAAAACAATCGATCACTTGAGCATCTCAACATCAATGAAAATCAGCACGTGGTCCTTTTCAGGCAAACTGCACTTGAGCTGCGCTGTACAACACTGTTAATTACTATTGTGGTGAGTTTCTGTCTAGGTTAGAAGTGCCTTCTTTTACTGTCAACTTTCGTGCAAGTAGGTTGATTTTTGTTTGCTTTGCAAGTTACATTTGTTAATATTTAGGTAATAGCTATATTTAAAATTGTGTAGGACACTGAATAGACGCAATCAAAGTCGAGGTTTCGCCAAACAATATGATGCGCGCAGTAATTTCGGTTAGCCAGCGTGGAAAGCTGCCATTTGTCCTATTGTCGGCCAGGGGTATTGGTAAGTTCTTTATGAAAAGACTTCTGCAGCTAACATCCTCAAAAATTGCTCCATTATAGCGCAGAACAATCTACGCTACAACCAATATATCCAGCCCCTTGTTCGCTGTGCCAGCAGTGATAAGAAGATCAAGGGGTCGGTTCACGGCAATCCGACGGGCATTATTGGTGACGTTGGCGCATCGACTAGTCTGGGTAGAGTAGGTGGTAGCGATACGACTGCGTTTGTGCAGGCGCAGCCTGCTGCTTTGGCCACTGACCCCTCTCGTGAGGAAGACTTTATCAAGCGGACTGATAAACAGTCGGGTAATGTTATTTCACAAGCGCATACAACACCTTCTATGACAGAGTGTCGCCAGAATCGTGGAGAACATTCGGCTGAGGAACCAAAAATGTCGAAGACGCCACAGCCGTTCAAGGAGGCAAAAACCGCTGCCTCTGGCAGTAGCTTCGATGCCGCTAAGCAGTTGCAGGATATCGCCGCTAATCTGCCGAGCAAAGAACAAGTTGAGAAGACTGTTTTTCGAGTGGTGGCCTTTTTGTACGACATCAGTCTATTGACGGGCAAATGGAGCATACGCTTTATCGATGAAAAAATATTACAGAACAACACGGTCAGGTACTACTGGAAGCGGTTCCATGAAAAAATGGAGCAGGCTAAGAAGGACTAAGCACAATCAGCAGTCACTCAGACAAAGCAAATAAATCTCAAATTTCATGATATCACGATATCGTGTATGGTATATTTGTTTATTGCTTAGTTTGCACATTTTGGATTTTGGTTGCTTCAAATTCAGGTGAAGCTTGCAAAGCTGGCATAACCGTCTAGTAATTTGGCCAAATATTTGAGTATCTTATTGCGCGCCGCCTTCAGCTGTGGAGGATCGCTATTCACCGGCTCGTACATGTTGGCGCAATGCGCAGTGCCTGCAAATATTTAGAAATGGGCATTAAGTTTCAAAAAAGTCACCTTCGATTGAATCGATTTTACCTTCAATATAAATGGTGGGCGTGTTTGCATTTGGCGACACGTACAAGCCCAGCGCATGCCATGGATCAATCGAGCCGTGCACGTAAAGCACCTGAGTCGTCTCCGGCTTGAGTGCGCCATAGAACCTGTTAGTCTGCGCCACCGCCTGCTCAATGAATTTGGCATCCATGCGGTCGGAGAATATATCGACGCACTGACGTATGAAAAAGTCCACTCCGAAGCGATCGCCGAACGTGTCCGATTTGTTCTCAGACGTCTGATAGAAGCCAAACTCTGTGCACGTCTGGTAGACCCACTGACGCATGCCCTTGGCTGCCTCCGAATCCCATGAAACGTTCTTCATATCGGCTATCATTTTGTCATACTTGTAGTCCAGGCACTTGGACTTGGACTGCTGCAGCATCATATCATTGACCGCTGCCAAACGGGTCACTGGCGGTCCCAACGATGTATTCAGCATGACATCGCAGATCTGTAGGCAGTCATATTAGTTGTAAATATTCTAGGATCTGCTTTTACTGGTCCTTGATACCTGGTCGATGGTTATGTTGGCATGCGGACTGTTGTCCTTGTTGTACTGCACCACGCCAGCAAAGTTGCCAGCCAGATTCTCGAATAGATTACCTATGTCCAATTGATTTTCAATCGAATCTTTTAGGGGCGTGCAAGTTCTAAGCGGAAGTCGGCGTTTAATTAACTATTTTCAGTTTTTTACACTGTGCTACTTACTTAAATTTCTCATCGAGATTACGCTGTCCAATCATGTGTCTCAGAAGAATCTCCACCTGGGCAAAGCCGCGTGTCACGGCATCCACGCAATCCGGTTTGTAGCTGGCAAGCGACGCTTTGACCACCTCAAAATATTCCCTAAAATCCACCTCCGCCAGCAGCGGCCCACTCGAGCTGATGGCGCCACTTATCAAGTGCGGATACTTCTCGCGCGCCCAGGCAGCCAATGAGCCGGGGTAGGAGCCGCCGAAAGCAATCCATTTCTGGCTCTCTGCCATATTGTATTTGACCTTCATGGCCGTCACAAAGTTGGCTAAGTCGGCCAGCGCCTGCCTCGAGCTGAGGTAGCCCAAGTTGCTGGTGGACAGATCGCTGGTCGGGTGACTCTTGCCATAGAAACGGTGTTCCAGTTGGATGCACAGCGCACCAAAATGCTCAGCATAGTGCACCCAGGCGCCCTCGTGCATCCACTTACTGGTGGCCTCCCCCTCGCCGCCAATCATAAGGAAAACCGGAGCGTGACTGTCATTCCTGTAAAAGGCGTCGTTCACGAAGTAGCGCTGCTGCCAAGTGCGCGTCTCGTTAGCCTGGAAGTGATCCAAACGCTGCTCGAACCACAAATCCTCCACGGCTATTGATCGCTGCAGGGTGCCCAGTTTACTGGGCTCACCCAAAAATCCGTTCACATAGCGGCCGCGTCGGAAGCCCAAGCTGCTGCACTGCGCAATTAGGCAGACCAAGCCAAACAATATCAGACCCCATCCCTTGGGGTTCTTTGACATTCGCAACATTTTGCAGCGTAATCACAATCGCGCTTGTTTTTGTTATTGTTGCTTGTTTTTGCTGTTCGGCTCGGGTCAAGTGAGCTGTTATTTGATTAGCACAAGAGCCGTTTGTCCGACTAACTGTAAAAATAGCAAAGGAATGCAACTTATATAGTTCTATTTATGTGCCAACGTATGTGTGCGTGTATATACAAACATATTTCTTTATGATTTTGCTATTTTGTTTTTGCTTTTGCACTGCCGGCTATGATGCCGTGCTGCCACCTAGTTTCGATTAGGTCCCAGTGCTGACAGCGTTGACAGCCAGCGTTTCACGCTGTTTGAAAAGTGTCAATATGAGTGGAGCAGCGTTGCCACTCCGTTGCGAAACGGCTTCTAGGCAACGGCCGCTTAATTTTCAAACAAATAAATAAGCAATTGCTGTTCGTATTGTCAGCAGCAACAACCAAAAAAACAAAATTTAAAAATATATATACATATATTTTTTGTATGACAATGGCGATCCCTATTAAAGAGTGCAAACAGCTGCAGCCGCGCGCAATATTCGGCATCAATGGCAAAGTCGAGAACGGGGTGCGTCAGCATCCCGTTACCGGGGCGGCCATATTTCCACTAGGCAACAAGATTGCCATTGCCGATTTCAATAAGAACACACAGGAGTTCGTTGCCGGGCACACTAATAGCATCTCCTGCCTGGATGTCAGCAAGAGCGGCAAGTATATCGCTTCCGGCCAGATCAACCATATGGGCTTCCGCGGCTACGTGATTGTGTGGGACTATGAGTCCCGCAAGGAGATTGGACGTCACGATCTGCACAAGGTGAAGGTGCGGGCCATTTGCTTTACGGCCGAAGAGCGCTTTGTAATTTCCATTGGAGGCAAAGACGATGGCTCCGTCATTGTATTCGATATGCAGACTTTGTAAATTCATCTAATTGTTACCAATCCATGTTCGGCCTGATACACTGCCATTCTCACTTGCAGCTCACCCATTTGTCGCCAGCCCGCCTCGCGCGCCATATCGGGAAACGCACTCACTGTGCGCCCGATGCATAACAATCCGTTCTTTTTTCTGACCGCTGGCGATCGGCATCTGCGCCTGTGGAGCATTCACCGGGAGCAGAAGAAACTGTTCGCGCAGGACGTGCAGTTGGCCAGCAAGTCACGCCAATTCTACTGTGCCCGTATTGACAAGAAGGATGAGTTTGCTTATCTTGGCACTAGCACTGGTGATATCGTTAAGATCGTGCTCAACTGCTGTGACAGGGACAATGTGACTCGGCCAGGCTCAACCAGTGGTATTTTGGGCGCCTTCGGCACACATAATCCGCGCAAGCCCACGGGCCGGGATTGTAATCGCTATGTGAATGGCGTGCGAGCACTTTACGTGCTGGAGGGTGGACGTCTGTTGATCGGCGCCGGCGATGGTGAGGTGGAATTGGTTGAGGAGCGCACTGATGTGCCCTTGATAAATTTCCGTGAATATCCTGGACCCACCTGGCCCTACTTGCGCACGGTGAGCCTAATCGCTTAACCTTGAATGGATTTCATTACCACATTCTACTTCTGCAGGTGAAAAGCACACGTGTTTCTGGTCGCATCTCGTCCTTTGTGCGCTCCACGCCAGAGAAGTTCTACATCTGTACGGACACCAACGAGATTTACATGCTCAATATTCAAAGCTGGGTTCTGAAGCTGCTGCGCACATGCCACGCCAAAGCAGTTTACTTTATTACTTTTCCCAAGTAGGTCAACCCCAATCGTTGCTCCCCCGAATCTCTTCACCCTGCATTGCAACTATTTCAGAAACTACGCAGCTGTGTTTGCCACTGCGGGCAACGAGAGCATACGCATTTGGTCCTCGAACCGCAAGCAGGAGCTGCTCCGCATCATGGTTTACAACTTTAACTGCGCCGCGGTGCGTTTCTCCCAAGATGGCACCAGCATTGTGTCGGTGTGGAACGATGGCATCATTCGCGCCTTTACTCCCATCACTGGACGTCTCATTTACGCTATACCCAATGCTCATAATAAGGGTAAAATCAAGTTTGTGGTTGAGAAACTTTAAATCCATGGTGAACTCTCTTTTTCAGGCTGCAGTGCATTGGCCGTGGCTTCGACTGGTCGCTTCATTGTTACCGGTGGCATTGAGGGTCAAGTGCGTGTGTGGAAAATAGAGCCGTATCGTCAAAATCTAGTAGGTGTGCTCAAGGATCATTCAGGTCCCATTACCTCGCTGGACATCAATTATCTCGACACAGAGGTGATTTCCGCTTGCACAGACGGCTCCTGTGTCATTTGGGATATCAGCCGCATGACACGCAAACAGGTGGTGACTGCCAATACGCAGTTCATGTCTGTGCTTTACTTCCCGACCGGAGTGCAGATACTCACATGTGGCTCGGACGGCAGAATCATCTACTGGATGGTGTACAATGGCGCACTGATCCGCGAACTGACCGCCTCCAAGAAGTCATCTGTGAACTGCTTATCCATGAATGCCAGCGGCGACTATTTCGTTAGCGTCGGCAGCGACCTGCAGGTGAAGCTTTGGGATTACAATAGTGGCGATGTTGTGGGTGTGGGATCGGAGCACGCGTCCTCCGTTATTAGCGCTGCGTACAGTCCTTGCGGCAAGAATTTTGTAACAGGCAGCACGGATGGCTCACTAATCATTTGGGATGTGCCCGAGGAATATTGGAGTCATAGCAACGCACCGGAGGGACCCGCCTATTCGCTGCCCAAAGCGCAGCCGAAAGTAAAGACAGTTCCGTCCCGTGTGGACTCTGGCACACGTTTGAAGCCAGCTGGCCCAGGGGAGAATATTAATGGGCTACTCAAAGCTACGCCTAAGGATGACATCTGTTGTGTCGAGTGTCCACCTTGCGCCAAGAAGGAAGCCAAGGCGGCTGACCCATTCGCCGAGTGCAAGATTGTCCCGGATGTACGGAAGTGTTAGATTTAAATGTATTTAAGTTTTTCTTAACCCTGTTCGCAGCACTAGCTAAAAAGCAATAAAAAATAGACTTTAAATGGTTTTCTTAAACCGTTCGAGGCATTAGCTAAAGAAACGCATAAAGTTTATAGGGTTGGAGATGCCTCCTTCTGAGCGGTACATTTGCAAAAAACCATTGGGTCAAGAGAGACGAGACATTTTTCAAAATAAAAAGTTTATTTACATAAAATTTTAGATTTGACTAGTTTTCAGGATAAAAGCTCAACTTTTTTTATCTTCAGCATCCGTTTAAGCTCCTTTTCAGCTTCAGCTTTTTGCTTCCCTTTCTCAGCTGGCTTGGCTTCAGATTCAGTGGCGTGTTTTCTTTTTCCACTCCTTTTGTATAGCAGCGAATTCCTTTAGACGGTCCGCCCTTTCCTGGTCTGTTTCAGGAGTCTTTCCGGCGGCTTCCATGTCGATTTCATCTTCATAACCATCTGGCGGGAGGGCATTCCAATGGCTGTTATGGAATAGCCCGTGATTTCCGTCACCCCAGAAAAAGGGCTTTGTCCGCTGATACAGGTACGTATAGCGTTTAAACTCCGGTCTTTCTTCCTCATGGTGTGAATTGAACACTACGAACGTCAGTATGGCCACCAGAGGCAGGACGCCCATTAACGAGATCCTTTTCCACTTTGTCGCATGGTTGGTTGATTTTGCTGGGTAATATCATAAGGATTAAATCCGTTTAATTATAATTGACTTTCTCTCAGTTGTCTTACGCGGTCTGGGGCACGGACACTTCGGTTTAGAATTACCACCGCTTTTTGCGCACGTTGTCTTGGGCTCGGCTGGCTTACTTTTAGTTGTGCACTTGGTGCCACCCTTGATTTCAGTTTCAGTCTTCTTAGGTTCGTTCTTTTTGCAGTCAGCCTTCACTGGTTCCGCTGTAATTATAAATTAACTTCTATTTAAGTTTTCAGTAACTTCAAACAGTTTTTACGTTTCTTTGTGCATTTCTTGTCACCGGTTGGTTTCTTGGATTTATCAGACATATAACGAACGTGTCCATTTAAAAAAGATTTGGAAAATACGTGATTGGGCAGACACGTGCATTGGATAAGGCCTAATAACTGAAGCATTCTTTTCCGGAGCAAAACCAGAAGATTTAAAATGCTTACAAATTTTAAATTGTTAATTTATACCTAGAATGGATAAAATGATACTAACGTCTATTCGACATTCTGTTCGGTTGTGTTGAAAATTCTACTCAAAGACACCTACGATCAACTGAAATGTACATTGTACATATTTATAGCTTACGATTTGATTGGGACGCCAACTTCTCTGCTTGAGAAATTTCTCAATCGATAATAGCTGTTAGTTAACAGACATTGCTGTTGTTGTTTCACGCAAAGGCAATATAAATACGTATACAGTTGAATGCAAGATGCACGTTGGAGAGATTTAAAGGTTATGCGAAGGGTTCCTTTATTTGGCGTTGCAACAGAAGACTGCGTTGTAATTTGGACGCGATTTCACACTTGTGTAGAAACCATATAAAGCTACATTCCGATGATTCTAAGCTTTTTGGTACAATATTATTATATATGTATTTTGTGTGCATGTGCCATGTTTTTGTTTAATAAATAAAACGACATCTCTAAAAAAAAAAAAAAAATTTATTCGCAGAGAATTTGTAAACTATGATTCATCATCACTTGTTAAGATTGCGTGATCAACTTTTTTCGCCTCTTCCTTTGCTCTCTTTTTCTCTTCTGCTTCCTGGCGCTGGAGCTCCTTTTTTTCTTCTGCTTCCAGACGCTTGCGCTCCTTTTCGGCTGCAGCTTTTTCTTTCTTCTCCGCTTTCTCAGCCTCTGCCTGCTGCTTCTTAGCCTCTTTTTCAGCCGCAGCTGCCGCCTTTTTGGCTTCAGCCGTCCGCTTGTCAACAAACTTTTTATACTCCTTCTGCTTATCAGCGAACTCTTTTAGACGGGCTTCCCTCTCCTTGTCTGATTCAGGAGACTTTCCGATAGCTGCCAAGTCGATTTCATCTTCATAACCATCTGGCGGGAGGGCATTCCAGTAGCTGTTATGGAATAGCGCGTGATTTCCGTCACCCCAGAAAAAGGGCTTTGTCCGCTGATACATGTACGTATAGCGCTTAAACTCGGGTCTATCTTCCTCATGGTGTGCGGTTAACACAAGGACCGTCAGTATGGCCACCAGCGGCAGGACGCCCATCATCGAGATCTTTTGCCATCTTTTGGAATGCTTGTACGAAGGTGCTGGGTAATAAAATAAACATTAAATCAGTTCACTTATGTTTGACTCTCTTTCGGTTGTCTTACTCGGTCTGGGGATGGGTCTGCATGGACATCTGGGGCCGCCGCCGCTTATATCTGTGAGTTTAGGGGCCTTCTGTTTTTTTTTTATTCCTTCACGCTGGAGGATCAGTTCTATGCAGCTTGGCTTATTGGGATTATCTGACGATGAAGGCGGACAGGCTGGCTTCTCTTTATTTTTGCACTTGCTGCCACCACGAACTTCCGTTTCATCCCTCTTGGGTTCTACCTTTTCAGGTTTATTCTTCTTTTCGCAGTCAGGCTTCTTTTTTTCCGCTTTAGCGGGTTCATTCTTCTTTTCTTCTTTGTTTTTGCATTTACTGCCATCGGTGGGATTCTTGCTACTGTCGGACAGATAACGAAAGGAACCATTTGAAACTGATTTGGAAAATACGTGATAGTGCAGTCGTGTGTGTTTAATAAGGCCTAAAAGCTGCAGCATTATTTTTGAGCGCAAAAGCAGAAGATTTCAAACTTTTACGAGCCTAAAATTTGTAACTTGTAATTGGGCTGGATAAAATAATACTGAAGTAAACTTGACATTTTGTTTGGTTACCTGAAAATTTGACTCAAAGACACCTTGATCCATTTAAATTATTTATTGCTTCAAATTTGGTTAGGGCGCCAACTTCTCTGCTTCAGATAAATATCGATAATAGCTGTTAACAGACAGTGCAGTTGGCTCACGGTTTTTAACATATTTATGTTAGGCGTTTGTTAACATAACCCAACACCTATTTTAACAGAGAATGATTTTTGTACGATAAAGATGTATGTTATACCACGGATTAGTAGCAAAATGGGGTATACCAATATTGCTGTAAAATATAAATTTGAGTTGAGTAACAACAAGAAAATATAATCATGCTATTATTTATTAGCATGCCAATAAGAGTTCACTTTAATATATATATATACAAATTTTCAAAAATAAACTCATGTCACTTAATCTCAAATGAGTAAAGGGTGTCTCATAGTACTGTTACAGCCTGTAAAAGCGCTGAGCATTACTGCTTTTAACAGTCTGATTGGACTTTTTGCTAACAGATGTTATTTGGACGCCGTGGAGGAAGCATTAAACATTTATGTGCATGTGTATTTCTGTTTAAACAAGTTGCTGAGCGTAATTTGTCGGTAGTTCTGCACATTCGGGCGTTATTTTGAATTAAATTGTGTATTGAAAATCGATTCGAGCAACAATGAAGGTCTGCTGTATCGGCGCTGGCTATGTTGGCGGACCAACATGTGCGGTAATGGCGCTCAAGTGTCCAGACATTACCATAACGCTGGTCGATAAAAGTGCCGAAAGAGTCGCACAGTGGAACTCGGAGAAATTGCCCATTTATGAGGTTAGTTCAGCTATTTCACTGCATCCGGATGACGATCATATTACCCCAGTGTAAACGTCTGTACATTTGCACATTCGTGTGTGTGTGTGTACATATATGTATATGCATTTAAATAATGCCCGTGTCTCTCTGTACGTGTGTGTGTGTGTGTGTGCGGGATAGAGATCTATCACGCTTTGTGCTGTTAAAAGAAAAAATAAAAAACAACCAAAAATCCTAAACAAACAACACAGACACATCAATCAGAAGAAGTGGAGAGCCAGGCAATAGCAAACGTCGATGAACTTCTCATATGCCCAGGTTTTCAAGTAGCCCTGCCAGCGTCTCAGCCCCTAAACACTAAATCTTAAACCAGTTCCCAGCCGGCTGAGTGCTTGAAACTGATTTGTATACAAAACGCGCACCTTTTGCTTTTGCCTTCACCTAAACACTAAACTCTAAACACTGGTGCGTGTGATTGCGCACTCATTAACAACGGCGTAGAGCACATGATCGGACACGATGTACAATCGCAAATCACAGGTGCTTGTCGCAATTGGGCCGCGGCAAGGTCAATGGTCAGTCTCCTCTTTCGAAGCAGCAATGAAGTCCAGTACAAACGCACATTCGTTAGTCATTCATAATGCTCACATTCTCACATGTTGTTTATCGAGTGCCAAATAATTACACTGGCTAACAAGATTGCGTTTGCAATTGTAAAAAATCGGTTTGACCTAGTCCAAATGAAGCTCTTTACTAAATAAGCTGTTCAGAAGCCCACATTCTTTTTGCGCGCCACATCGTTCTCTATTTGCTGTCGCATTTCCGTCATTCTGATATTCTTCACTAGTTTCCGCCCGCGGCCTATTTAACTACTCAAATCTTTATCGGCCGACGGGACCGGCCACATTACGTCTTGTGAGCCAGATAAGCGGCTATCAGCCAGCGCTGGATAATGTGAAAACCAATGGACAATTTTTGTTGCTTCAACAATTTCCCATGCCTTAAGAACGAGTTGCGTTCATTCGCACATTATCGACGTAAGCTAACATCACACTTAATGGTTAATAAATAGCAACGCCAGATTTCCAGAATATTATCTGTCATTGGGCCAAGGCGGAATTGAAATTCTCTTATTTATTTAATGCTCTTCAGGTAGGTTGCATCATCGTTTGGCAATGCAATACTCGTTTATTAAAAATAAATAATAAAAAAAAGATACTGCTGACATTGTCTGTAGTTACATGTATTTGCCCAGGTGCCAATTGCTTGTTGCAGTTCTTCAGAAGTTGCTAATACGCTAATTGCCTTTTGTGTTGTGCTTCTTATCAGCAGTGCAAATGGGACAGAAGATCGTTTAAAAACAAAGTGCTGCTCTTAAAGTTGTTGATCTATTGCGTTTCTGCTGATGCTTCTTTAGAATTATTTCAAAATTAGGTATGACTTGGTTGCGGCATCATCTCCAAATTATGTTTTTAGCACATTTGCGCGTTCAGTTCATTTTTTGCTTCATCTTTTAATCAATTATCGTGTAAACAGGTTCAATGGACCCCACAATCTGACCGGGCTTTCTAAAAATAGCTCATCGAATAAACAAAATAGAGTTTGAATATATTCATAAATAATTATTGAAAATTGTTTTCTATTTTCGATTTTATTTTCTCATGTATCGTATAAAAAACCCAATATTGAAACAAATTGCTTGTTCGATAGGGTTTTCCACAAGCTACCGCTATAAAAAAATCCCCATAATCTTATCTTTAAACAACCGCAATCGCGATAATAGCGTTTAGATATTAAGTACTTAAAACTGGGACAAATAACGGTCTGTTAGTTGTACATATATTATGTAAATATAACTTTAATTCGAAACACATTTCTTATGCTCTGCAGCCTGGTCTGGATGAGGTGGTCAAGAAGTGTCGCAATGTGAATCTGTTCTTCTCCACGGACATAACGACTGCCATTAAAGATGCAGATCTGATCTTCATTTCGGTGAACACGCCCACGAAAACCTGTGGCAGCGGCAAGGGTGAGTCCACAAATACGCCCAACAAATGATAAACGATAAATAATATGCGACTGCATTAATTTTCAGGTCGAGCTGCGGATCTGAAGTACGTGGAGAGTGCGGCACGAATGATCGCTGAGATTGCGCAGTCCAATAAAATTGTGGTCGAGAAGAGCACGGTGCCCGTGCGTGCCGCCGAGAGCATTATGCATATATTGCGCGCGAATCAGAAGCCTGGCATACACTACGATATACTCTCCAATCCCGAGTTCTTGGCCGAGGGCACGGCCATCAACGATTTGCTAAATGCGGATCGTGTTTTAATCGGCGGCGAGGAGACGCCGGAAGGCCATCAGGCTGTGGAGAAGTTATCATGGATCTACGAGCACTGGATACCAAAGAAGAACATACTGACCACCAATACGTGGAGCAGCGAGCTCTCCAAACTGGCTGCCAATGCATTTCTAGCGCAACGCATCTCCAGCATCAACTCGTTGTCCGCGGTGTGCGAAGCCACCGGCGCCGATGTGTCGGAGGTGGCGCGTGCTGTGGGTCTGGACTCGCGTATTGGCTCCAAGTTTCTGCAAGCGTCGGTCGGGTTTGGTGGTAGCTGCTTCCAGAAGGACATACTCAATCTGATCTACATATGCGAGAACCTGAACCTGCCTGAGGTGGCTGCCTATTGGCAGCAGGTGATCGATATGAACGACTACCAGAAGCGGCGATTCTCGCAGAAGATCATCGAGAGCTTGTTCAACACAGTCTCGGACAAGCGCATCGCCATACTGGGTTTCGCCTTCAAGAAGAACACGGGTGACACGCGCGAAACGGCGGCCATTACCGTGTGCCAGACGCTGCTGGAGGAGGGTGCTAAACTGGACATTTACGATCCCAAGGTGGAGCCGGAACAAATTATTGATGATCTAACGCATCCCAGCGTGACGGAATCTCCCGAGAATGTCAAGAAGTCGGTCCAAATACACAGCGATCCCTATAGCGCAGTGCGCGCCACACACGCTCTGGTTCTGTGCACGGAATGGGACGAATTTGTGGATCTGGACTATAAGCGCATCTATCAGTCAATGATGAAGCCCGCATATATTTTCGACGGACGCAAAATTCTTGATCACGAGCGATTGCAGCAGATTGGCTTCCATGTGCAGACCATTGGCAAGAAGTACCAGCGGGCCGGACTGCTCCGGTCGTGGGGCATCGTGCCGCAGCTGTAGGCGTCCGGACGGGGCATCAAGACTTAAAGCTGTCAACATTTTCCAGTATTTACGAGACTAACTGTAAATATGCGTTTGTGTTTTTTTAAATATAAATAGTTCAAGTATTTCGCTAGATACGCCTAAGTATTCCTATTTCTATTCCTACAACCAAATGTCGTTCCAGTTGCAATATAATTATTAACATTGCCGTTGCAAACGGACACCCAGTTAGTTCACTATATACAGGACCTGAATTTCTGTACCATTCGATCATAAAACAAGCATTTACACGCATAATGTAAATTTTTATAAAATAAACAATTCATAAATTAAATTCTCAGAATGGTATTCTTTTAACGATCTGGCGATACCAAAGAAACGAAGTTGCCGCCGACAAACTGAACCAGGTAACCAAGTACGAGAGATGATCGTTGCGCAGGGTAACGCGCGTCTGTCCGCCTATGGGACTATTTTGTGCACCGTTTGCATCGTACACGGCATCGAGAAAGACGGGCACGGCGCCGGAACTCGCACACATCTTGGACAAATCGCGATATAGGTAGAATTTGCCATCTTTGTGATCTGGCGTAAACTGTGGACGACTCTCGCCTTTGCGTACGACGGCCGTCAGTTCCACATCATTTTGATACTGGCCAAGAGCGCGTGTTTCTTTTTCTACGTGCTTTCGCGAGATCCAGCCGCGGTTTATGAGAACGATGTCACTGTTGGGGGATTGAATTAGAGTAAGCGATTAAAAAAGAATCGTTTGATATCTGACTTACTCTCTGTCAGCCAACTGGAATGGCGTAATGACGAGGTAACCATTGCCAGAGTCACGCTGGGAAAAGAGTCCACCTTGCGTCTCGACGCCATCTGGTCGGATGAGGGAACGTGGTCCCATCAACATCTCCTTGTCGTGCAGAAAATGGCCACACAACGTGACCAAACGATATTCCATCTTCTCCAACTGACTTAAACTGTGGAACAGTAAAAGCTTCATAAATAGAACCAACAAACGGTTGAGTAGGACATACTCATCGGGCAGGTTCACAGGCGCCATATGCAGTTGCTCGTGCAGGTCCTTAATTAGCTGTTCCTTCCAGATCTTACGCTTCACCTGCCAAACGCCCAGGCCAAATGTTGTGGCGGGTATAAGCTGCAATGGAACAAATCAATAAATGATAGTTTGTGTAGGCATTGCTACTTACAAGTAGAAACCAACCCAGGGCTGTGATTTTATCCTTGTCCTTATTGCCCATTGGAATGCTCGTTGTCCACTCAATTTTTTGGTGCTGTTGTGTCATCTTTCTTGTAACCAGCTGCAGTCTGACAGCGGGCTGGCGTTGCAACGCAAAGCTTTGTTTGCATATCTGAGCACTTAAACGAAGCATAATTTATGTTTTTACTGCGTTTTCTTAATTTCACGGTTAAGTCAGCAATCCCGTTAATAAAATACAACTATAGTAAATTGTTAATTGTGCAGTGATTCTGTAAGTGGTGTGTTCGCTGTTAAGTCAGCTGTTTGCCGGCGGTGTTAAATAGCCCTGTTAACTCAGCCGTTTGCTAGCATTGCGGGAATTCGTTTTTGGACAGTTGGCAGCACCGTTAATTGTTGGAACATTGCGTTTTGTTTTCAACAATTAAAAATTTGCTTAAATTAAGCATGTTGTGCACACGCGCAGCTGCGAGACTTGCCAGCGGTTTAACCTCAACAAGACTGGTATGTGAACCCAGCGGAATTAAATTGTTGATTAGCTCATCTCTGTGAAACTGCAGCTGTCACTCTTATATAAACCACACTGACTGTTGTTTTCCTCCCGCAGGTAGCACAACCAACATACAAGCAGCATGTTGTGGCGGCTGTCGCAGCTAGATTAACCGATCAGTGCAGATTCTGCTCCACCGGTGTTGTGGACAGTCCGGGCAAGGCAGCCAAACAAACAGCTGAAAATGGCAGCATATTAAAACGTGTTCTGAACAAAGTGGGCTTTGCACCCAACACAAAAGCCGTGAGTACCGTAAAATAAAACAGAACCTTAAATAAATCAATTACTGTTCACTCCATTGCAGCGCCTCAAGGTTACCAGTCATCTGCTGTACGAGAGTGTAGCGGACAAGATCAACTACGTTGCCTTCTTTCGCGATTTTAATCTGCCCAACACCTTCAACTCCTGGTTCATAGTCACAGAGCTGCATGTTTGGCTGTTGCTGATGCGCTCCATGGCCGAAGGCCCGGAGACCGGCGAGGATGGACGCTTTCTGCGCAACTGCATTGTGGAGGCCATGTGGGGAGATGTGAATACACGCGCCAAAAAACTGGGAGTAAGTGTCGAACCTCAGTGCAGTGCTCAGTAGCTTATCTATTGATATACCTTTCAGGCGAACAATCCCTCACGTACGAGACAGCAAATAGAGACCCTCTCGGAACAGTTTCAGGCGGCGCTTATTGCCTACGACGAGGGCATTATGTCCGATGATCGAGTGCTGGCCTGTGCTCTGTGGCGTCGCTTCTTTGAAATGAACTGCGATGATTATGCCCAAATTGAGCGACTGGTCATGTATGTGCGCAAGCAGGCTACTATGTTGGATAGCTTAACACGCGAACAGTTCATAACGAAGCCTACTGTAGCTTGGCATGACCTGGATAAGTGCAAAGTTAATGCATAGAAAATGTTCTTTTAGTATGTTTATTAAAGTCTATATACAAGTCTAAGCCTCAAATTTAAATAACCAGATCGTCGATGGGCTCGTTCACCAGCGCTCTCAGCTGACATTTAAGCAGGAAAGCCATAATACGGCGTTCAGCCCGTACTCTCTGATCGCCCTTGAGTTGCTCGAGAATTCTGCCCATTTTAAGATAAGCGCTTTCCGGAGATGATAATAATTCGGCTATTTGTGTTCCCGTGTTGGTAGGGATTCTTTCTTTTGTCGTGGATTCAATGTTTGGCTGAAGGTGTTCCTCCTCTTTCTCCTCCTCCTCGTCCTCTACATCATCTTCCTCGTAAATGATTTCCTCCTGAAGATTTTGATCGTTTTGTTCAATGATCTCCTCAATTATGAATGTGCTGTCGACATGCTGCTCCAGTTCGCTTACGTGCATCACCACGCAATCATTGTATGACTGCCATGCATCCTGATCCACAAAAGTCTCTTTCTCAACCTTATCGGTCTGTGTTTGTTCCGTGCTCTGTACCGTGGGCTTGGCTTTGGGCCGCGGTTGTATATCTGAAAGAAAACGTAGACGCTCAAAATATGGCCATGTTGAGCCGCCAGGACGACGTGATTCCTTTCTGTACTGATAGTGTAGATTGTTCCAGCGCATTAGGCAGAAATCCACTGGAAATTGAAGAATGGTTAATGTTATTTAGGGAAAGGAAACTAAACATTACCATCGCAATCCATTATCTTTGCTATTTTGGACCAGATTTCCGTTTTGACTTTCATAACATCATAGTTTGAAAGTCCCGTCTGGCGTTTATACAGCACGGTATTTGGCTCCACATGATCAATGAGCTTGAAATCAAACGGACGATTTTTTTTATAACTGGTGCGCATATTTATTTTAATATTTGTCAGACTTCGCACATATGCTGGAATGACAATGTAACATGGTGAAGTGAAAATAGGTACATAAAGAAACTTAAAGGCATAACACACATCAATTATTAATTTTGCGTTTATTATTTTGTAATTATTTAATTCTTGAAATTGTAAATAGAATTTTTTAATCCACTTGGTTTAGCAAGCTAGTAGATTGTCATTCCATTACTTGGAGTGTTGCCTTACACATAAATAACAGAGTTGCTTTGATTTAAATTTATCGAAAATGTTCAACATGGAATAATGCTGCTGTTGAACAGTCCTACAGTTTCTCTCATCTCTAATACTGACGTAGGTGCAAAACCTGGAAAATTGTAAGGTGAAGTGAAAATTGCAAAAAAAAAGTGAAAAAAGATATAATATTTGGCAAATAATTGTGCAATTCGAGTGCTGATAAAAATGAACATGTAAGTTTCAATAAATTTCAATGGGTGCACGTAGCTTTCACTACACTTTGTCCAAATGAATTGACATGTGGTACAGAGTGTGGGGTGGGGGACTTTTGGTCTAGAAAATTTTCTTAAACATTGGCTAAAAATCGATAATTCAAAATGGCAGAACGAGTAGCTAGTGAAAATAACATCGAGTAGTAGAAAATAACGTTTGGAATTGCTTTTGATGATCAAAATTGTTATTAATGGCTCACAACGCTCGTTCCAGGTATAACGGACAGGTAAATGGTTATATGGGAGGTGCCCCAACTGGCGGCATGCCCAACAATCGCATGGGCGCTGGCGGCGGCGCTGGTATGTTCCAACGCAATCGGTCGGCTCCATACGTACGTGGTGGACCCGGTGGCGGCGGTGGTGCTGGTGGATTCAATGGAGGTCGCATGAATGTCGGCGGCCCAGGAGCACGCAACGATCGCGATGGCGGTGGCTTTGGTGGTCAGAACGGTAATCGCACTTCGAATCACGGGGCCCACTTGCCGGCCATTGTTTGGTCAGAGGTGTCACTCACACCGTTCCGGAAGAACTTTTACAAGCCGTGCGACTCTGTATTGGCTCGCACCCAGGGCGAAACAGATACATTTTTGAGCAGCAACGAGATTACTATTAAGGGCAATGAGGTGCCCACTCCGAGTATTGAGTTTGAGGAGGGCGGCTTTCCTGACTATGTCATGAATGAGATTCGCAAGCAGGGCTTCACCAAACCCACGGCCATTCAGGCCCAGGGTATGCCCATCGCTTTAAGCGGTCGTGATCTGGTGGCTGTGGCTCAGACCGGCTCCGGGAAGACACTGGCCTATGTGCTGCCCGCTGTAGTGCACATTAACAATCAGCCGCGTTTGGAACGTGGCGATGGACCCATTGCTTTAGTGCTGGCACCTACCCGCGAGCTGGCACAGCAGATACAGCAGGTGGCCAGCGAGTTTGGTTCCAATACGCAGGTGCGCAATACGTGCATTTTTGGTGGCGCCCCAAAGGGCCAGCAGGCCCGTGATCTGGAGCGAGGTGTGGAGATTGTGATAGCCACGCCGGGACGACTTATTGATTTTTTGGAGCGCGGCACCACCACGTTGAAGCGCTGCACCTACTTAGTGCTAGACGAGGCCGATCGCATGCTGGACATGGGCTTTGAGCCACAAATCCGCAAAATCATGCAGCAAATTCGCCCCGATCGCCAAGTGCTGATGTGGTCCGCCACATGGCCAAAGGAGGTGCGCCAGCTGGCCGAGGAGTTTCTTAACAATTACATTCAGGTCAACATTGGTTCTCTGTCGCTGAGCGCCAATCACAATATACTCCAGATAGTCGATGTCTGCGATGAGTCGGAAAAGATTGTGAAGCTGATCCAGCTGCTCACCCAGATCTCTGGGGAAAACGAGACCAAGACCATCATATTTGTGGAGACCAAGAAACGTGTGGATGAGATAACACGTAATATATCGCGTCAGGGTTGGCGCGCATGCGCCATACACGGCGACAAGTCGCAGCAGGAGCGTGACTTTGTGCTGTCCAGTTTCCGCAATGGACGCCACTCGATACTGGTGGCCACCGATGTGGCTGCCCGCGGATTGGGTGAGTGTTTCGTAGCTTTTGCGCTCGCAGCCGGCTAACGCTGGCTGCGCTGTTGTCTTTTATTGATGCGCTCCATAACCAATAACCGAGCAAGAGTTGCTGTGGATCAACAACATGCCCAAAAAAATGCCAAATGCCAAATGCAAAACAAAAAAAAAATGGCCAAATGGTTTTGTTTCATTATTTGATTCGTCGTCGTCGTCGTCGTCTGGCAGCGACCGTCAGCGATGAATCGGCCAACACCGACCAGCCTCTTAACCATTCCTTCGCTTTCACTTTTCACACTCTTTTTCGCTCTATTTCTCTCTCTCTCTAAGATTTAATTGCTTCTCTCTCACCGCTCGGGTGAGATAAGTTGACGTTGACCGTTGTGCATTTACAGGTTAAGTTGTGCATTGCATGTCTAACTCTTCTCCCATCTCCTGCAGCTTCCATCCAGGGAAGCGTTGAACGTTTTTCTTTGTTTACAATTTTTATTTTATTTTTTGTTGCTATTTTTTAAAAAACGATTTAAGAATATCTAAAAAAGAAATGGTGTGGTCGAAATAATGAGGGGAATGTGTTCTCCATGCATTTTGCTGGTTATATGAAGTTCTTACACATACATATGTATTATTGTATTTTTAGTTTGTTGCCCTCCTTTCTAAATAGTTTTTAGTTGTGCTTCGTGAATTCACTTTTGAGTAACCTAACGTACCGTATGCAATTTGTTGTCAGTCAAGGACTCAATGGCCTAGCAAAATACGAGTAACTTTCCTTAAAATAAAAAATAAAATAAAAGTAATAATTAAAGATCGTTTCAAAGTTGTGTTGAATACGCTCTTTATAAGGACGGCCAGTTGGTGGAACTTAAAGGCTTTCTTTAAAGGGCTGTGAACGTTTTTTTTTTCTATTATTTTTTTAAGTTACAAATTCGGAGTTAACATATTTAATGAATTTTGCGGCCAAGAAATTTTTGACTGATGCTTATTTCCGTAGATTATTTGTACTTATCATAAAATTATTATGTATATTGTATTTTACGTCGCTCCTATATGTATAAAACCTAAATTTGTGTGTGAACAAAAATATCATCAGCACTTTTTGAAATGGACTTCGATTTTTATATGGCAAAAGTAAAAAAAAGAAAAACCAAACAAGAGAAAAAGTTAAATGTCAAAAAATAATACACAAAAAAAGATAAAAAGAAGATAAAAAGTTAAGCTTTATATACAAGTTGAGGGTTGAATTCTTAAGTTTTTAGCAACGCGGAACTCTCATCATTTAAGCTCCGCGCGCAGGCTACATCTCCAACAACAACAACAACAACCGAAACAACAACAACAACAACAGAGCCGTAACAACATTTATTTACGTAAGCCCTATCTAATATAATCATAGAACGCACACGGGGTAAGTACTAGGCTAATTATGAACCAACTCTCACTTACCAATCTTTCTTCTTAACAATTTACCGTTATACGCCGCACCCAACCCAACCAATCCCAAACAGCTAATCCCATCGAAAGTTACCATCAATCCTAGTACCCTCTCATCACATTGTTATTATATAACCTACATCTTAAGTTTAATCAAGCCGTCTCTTGTATGCATTAAGCTTAAAAAAAAGAAAAGTATATATACATATAGATATATATATATAATAAAGATTTGTGTATTTCAAAAAAGCATAAGAATGAGAACACAAAGGTCGAGGTCCACATTTCTGCAGTATAGAAAAAACATATATCTGTTTGCCAAAGATGTATAGTTGTTAATATACGCTAAATAGTATTGATGGCGAAATTTTTGTTCAAATCAAAACAATAAAAAAATACCAAAAAATATATAATTACAAAACAAGATAATTGTTCAAGTGCATATTTAAGTTTAGCTAAAAAAAAAAAACTACCAAAACACACACATAAGTTTCTGTTTTTGTTTATAGTTTTTGAGTATGTATTGCGAAAAAAGACACGTATAATTGTAAAATCTGTTTAACATATTGATAACTTCTTCAATTTTCAAATCAAATCGAATCGTAATCACGCAAAACAGACGTTGACGATGTCAAGTTTGTGATCAATTATGATTACCCTTCGAACTCGGAGGATTATGTGCACCGAATCGGACGTACCGGGCGATCCAATAATACGGGCACAGCCTATACCTTGTTCACCCACTCCAATGCCAACAAGGCCAATGATTTGATCCAAGTGCTGCGCGAGGCCAACCAGGTAATTATGCGAAAGAATCGAATAAACGCATATTTTTGGATTCTTATGAATTCCTTAATCTAAATATTACCTTTAAATTGTTTTTTTTTCTGTTTAGACCATCAATCCTAAACTGATGAATATGGCCGCAAGCGGTGGCTATCAGAAGCGCGGCGGCATGGGCTATCGCGGCAATGGCGGTGGCTACCAGGGTCGCAACCAGCAAATGGGCGGTGGCAACAATTATCGCAACCAGAACCAGAACAATAACCAAGTACAGAGAAATGCTAATGGTGGTTACAACCCAGGCGGTGCGCCACGTTACGATCAGAAGCCATCGCGCACTTCGCCGCCTGCACCAGGCGCCGGTTATCGTCCACAGGGCGGTGGCTATCAGCAGCAGCAGCAGCAGGCGTCGCAACAGCAGCAAGCCAATGGGGTGCAGTTCTCGCGCTTCAATCCCAATGCAGCTTGCTTTGAGCCCAAGACGCAGGCGTCGGCAGTGCAACAGCATCAGCCACCACATCTGGCTGCAGCTCAGGCAGCCGCAGCCGCTGCCGCTGGATATGGCTATGGTATCGAACAGAAACGCTCCCGGTTTGCATTGAACTTCAGTATGCCGCCGCCACCAATTACACAGCAGCAGCAACAACAGCAGCAGCAACAGCAGCAGCAACAGCAGCAACAGCAGCCACAACAACCGCCAGCACAGCAGGTGCCGACCGGAGGTGCAGCTGCTCTGCCGCCACAGGCCTACGGACAATATTCAAGCATGTCCAGTAGCATGGCGACGGTGTCCCTGAATGGAGGCGCGCCCAGCATAGCGGCCAGCGCCTACCGAGCTCCGTATGCGATGCCGTACGTGATGCCGCCACCACCATTACCCGTACAAAACTAAACAGTAACGCCAAATTGTACGAGCTTAAGTAACTGGGCCTCAGTATTAGTTGGTCTATGTTATTTTTTGCTCTAATGTAATTTCCTTTCCTACTCACAAACACCAACACCCAACACAAGACACGGGATACACAAAACCACACCCAATCTGACAAATCAGCATAAGAACTTGAGTATATTAACATCTTAGAGATACTCTAAGGTACTTCATACTTCTGTAGATCTCCTCCGCCCACATATATTAGCAATGTAATATGGTTTAAACTGGAATCAAATACGCTTGCAATTTGATAAATTCTCTTTTCGTTTTTAATACATTATAATCAAATCCTACACGTAGTTATTAGGCATTCGTTTAGTCAAAGATTTGGGCATTTATTTGCCAAACACTATTTGGCATTTGGCTCTTTATGGCCCCAGCGTATTTGATTTCTGTAACTTTCTCGAATCTATCTATGATGCAAAATGTAATTTGCAATGCTCCAAGCGACACTGACACAGAGACGAACAAATTAAGTCAATTTCTTAGAATCAAATGCGTATTATATCACCTTAAACCATATTATGTGATTAGACTAATTGCTTAGCTGAAACTGAACACAACAATTTCCACAACTACAAAATACAAAAAATTAAAAAAAAAAATAAAATAAATGTATAATTCCATATATTGTAAACGTATGAATTGATTTACAACTAATGAATAAAGGAGTTAATCAAACATCAACTCGATTGTTTTAATGCTGACCCAGTCATACTTGATCATTGATTTTCTAAACTTAATTGATTTGCTTTTATTTTCATTTTTAAATATATATATATATATTTTATATAAGAAAAACTATTATACATCCAAAATTATCATAATAAATAGAACTAAAGTATACAAATATTACTAGACAGCATCACCATCACCATCCGTATCATTCTATTAAATGATCCTTGATCAGTGGCTATCATCCATCCATCGATACATTGATCTTTCTAACTTCAACGTTACTCGAATTACTTTCATTTCATATCTTATTTTTTTTGTGTTTTTTGTTGAAAATTTGTTTAGCTCACATTTTACAGAATTTATTTTAAAAATTACACGATGAATATGATTATGACTAACAAAATTGTGAGAATGTAGAAGTCATTTTGTTTATTTGTTTGTGTTTGTTGCTTTTGTAACTTTGCTAACGGGTTTGTTGTTTTTTTTTTGTTTTTTTTGCATATACATACATACATAGCATAATGTGTGTTATACTCGATCCTTAAACTATTTGTCTGACGCATACTAAACTTTCAATCTTTCGCTCTTTGGCTGCCTGTTGATTATATAGGTTTTCTTTTAGTATAATTAGTTATAATGCAATTGAATTCCTGATCCGTATAGCTTTCAGTAGTAGTAGTTGTTGTTGCTGCTTTTCTAAGTTGTCATTTGTGGGATTTTTAACTACCCAGGGGAGTACTGAAACATTGAGTGCAGTTTTACAATTTTTTATCGATTTTTTTTTCGTTTTTTTTAAGTTTTTTTTTGGTTTTTTATTTAAGTTAGTTTTTCTTTTTTGCTTGTTAATTTTCTTCTTTGGCGCAGTTGACTAATTCTGTGTGTTGTTGTTGTTGGTTTTGGTTTCTACGGTTCTGCTTGCTGTTTACATATATAGATATCACGAGAGTTCCTGCGAGAACTGCGTCTCCAGGGTGGGTCTAGTTCTAGTTGGATTTCTGTTGGGATTGCGTATCGGTGGTCCTGGGCTGCCATAGCCCGCCGCATACAGCTGCGGGCACGAGTCTTTTATGAGTTCCTGCGTCTCGCGCAGCTGCCGCTGCACCTGCGGCGCCAATCTCTGCACGCTGATGGCCGGCGGAAATTTGTATTCCGTTGGTGGCGCGGACTGTAAAACAGGACAAATTCAATTAGTAAGTACAATGTGAGACAATGCAAATCGTCAAATATATACATTTAATATTAAAGAGGTTCACGTAAATTTTTTGAATTTGGCTTTTATGTGTTTTCGGGGACTAAAGTGTTTTAAAAAACGAGAATTGGTATTCGAAACTCAGGCAGGTGTTTAGATTTAATGCTTGTAGCCGAAGGCTTTAGCAGCTAACGCTTTTTAAAAATAGTAAGGTTGATAACTTTATCGTATACTTTAAATAATAATTATATTTTCAATATCTGCCATAAAATTATGAAAAGATATTTTATTTTTATTACATTTACCAGGCTATGTCCGTGCATATTTTTTTAATTAAAGCAAAAAGTTTTCTTTTTCTAAATTATTAGCGAGAGATTAAATCATAAATAGAAAGGTTTTTCAGCTTTATAGCTGATAGACACTAACAATTGCCCATTATCGAGATCGAATCGCAATCGAAAATAATTTCTTAATTGTTGTCTTTGGTCCCTTTCACAGTCAGAAGTTGCTCTGTCAGTGCCACGCCCACTCACCTGCACGGTGTGCATCACCTCGCCGTAGTAGACGCCGGCTGCAGCTGGCGGCTGTTGCAGCTGCGAAGTTTGCGGCTGCAGCGGCTGCTGCTGGCTTTGGCTGTGTGGAGCGGTTTGTGGTTCGTAAGATTCGGAGGCGATGGGAACTGAGGCCGCTTGCTGGGCGGCAACTTGGGGGGCAGTGCTCGGTACGCCGTAGTAGGACAGCTGCAGGGGGGCGCGTCCAGCTGTTGCGCCGGCGCCATTTAGGAAGCCCGTCACGCCCGTCTGCATGAGCGGCGAGTTGGCGGCGATGTACTGAACGGGAGCAGCGCAAACGGGCGGCGAGGAAGAGGCGCCATACAGCAGACGCTTGGGGCTGACGCTCTGCGGCTTGGCGCCCGCGGGCAGCGCCAGCATATGTCCTCCATAGGCAGCCAGCTGCTGTTGTTGTTGTTGCTGCTGCTGTTGTTGCTGCTGCTGCTGCTGCTGGTAGAGGGCCAGCTGCTGTTGCTGCTGCTGTTGCAGCTGATTGAGCTGCGCGGCGGCCGCTGCATTGGCACTGGACGTATTGACGAGATTGGCATCGAGCTGGGGCAGCAGCTGCTGCGTGAGGATTAGCTGCTGCTGCTGGTAAAGAGTTGCGGCTTGATGATGTTGCTGTTGCTGTTGCTGCTGCTGTTGTTGCTGCTGTTGCTGTTGCTGAAGTTGTTGTTGCTGTCGCCCCGCCATGACGTGCTGAGGTAGATACTCCGTCGTCGGCAGCGTGCTGCAAGCCGCGGAGGGCTGCAGCAGATGGCCGGTGGGGCCGCCGGCAGCGCCTCTCGTCTTGATCGGCACCTGCACCACCTGACGTATCGGCGTCGTCTGCAGCGATCGGCTGGCGGAGGAGCAGATGGATGCGGTCAGGCTAGCGGACTCCCAATGCTGCACCAGGGCATTCAGTCGTGCCTCCTCCAAGGCAATTTCCGTCTCGCTGGCCGAGTCGTAGTCGGGACCCTGTGAAGAAAAGACGCTAAGTCAGGTCGAGTCTTTGATTGATTTGCATCGTTGTTAGTCACCTCGTCGATCTTCTTGTCCAGCATGCGAAAGAAATTCTGTTGGCTTGATGATATTTCTCTGCAAGGTGCAGGCAGTTTTAGTTTGGACGGCGTTAGGGGGGTTGTGTGTGGAACACATGTTTACAGTTAATTGCTACTTACTGGCTTTGCAGCAGCGACAGATTCTTGGCACGCAGCAGCGACACGGCCACGTCCTCCTCGGTGTCCTGTATGTCCTTATTGCTTTGTTCCTCGGTCTCGTCATGCTTCTCGCGCTCACGTTGCTGCGCTTTCTCAGCATCCTCAATGTGGCCTTCGTCCTCGTCCGTCTCCGCATCAGAATCGGCTAAGAACGGACAGAGAGGAAAACAACATGCGTAACTAAGTTAGCCAGTGGCAAATTAATGTAATAAAAATTAATTGTTGCGTGTGTTGTGAAATGTCAAGCTTTCCGCCATAGATGCCATAAAAGATGCACGAAGGACATTTCAAGAAGTCGTAAATAAAAATAGAACAACAACTAACGAACAAAGACAAGCATTTAGATATATTACCGCAAGTTGTGTGAATTATATACTAAGTTTTTAAGTCGTTAAACTAACTTTAGTTGAGTGCCAGTTGACTTTTATATAAAATAATCATAATTTAAACCTACACTTTTCAATGGAAGTGTATTAAAGTCCTGAAGTCTTGAAAAAAAAAATTCCACAGTGCTTTTACACGATTTAAGTAAATGTATAATTTATATTAATTTTTTGTCTGGAATTAAAACCAAGCAATCCGCTGCCCATAACTTCTATCTTCCCAAGCTCCTTAAGGTCGAGTCAATTTCCATATCCTTTTGAAGCGCTCATCCTTTGTAAATTTAATAAAGACGAGTTATGCATTTTAATGCAAATTGGGTAGTCGCAGTACAAAAATACGATATGAATGAAAAACTTTATAATTAATCTAGCCAGTTGAAAAAGGCGAGAGCCTAACGCAGCTAAGGCCATCAGAATTTGGGTCTTTTATGGCACAATGGCGCCTTTGTGTATGCTACACTTTTGTTAGCCCGTTTCGAGCGCAGCCCAAACACACATACATGAACACACACACACACATACATACAAATATGCACATACATAAATAGAGACAAGAGCCCCAAAGGGGCCACACCCACTCAACTGGTACGCCCACTGCAACAACAAGTTGCCTTTTAGCAGTTAATTACACATACACACACACACACACACACACCACACACGCTCACAAAGGCTGTCAAAGCAACAACAACAATGTGGCAAAAGGCTTTCGGGGCACTGCCGAAACTTTTGAATGTAGGCTAGGGCAACAATTTTATATTTTAGCGTTTTATTATATACTCACAGATGCACATGTACACACATGTGTGTGTGTGTATGTGTGTGTGTGTGTATGTTTATATTTAGGGCTTGCATGTGTACAGGTTATAAGCCTAGTCCTTTAGTTTGTCAATGCACGGCCTAAGCTCTGCTGCTGACATATTAATCAATGATGTTCTCATTGTGAAAACAGGTGGCTTATACACACACACACACGCACACGCACACACACATATACACACGCACATACAGCTGCAGGCAAATTGATGTCGTCATGCGTGTAAGCTTTTGTTATATGCATGCGTGTGTGTGTGTAAAGCCAAGGCAAATAGACAAAATCACACACGCACACACACTCGCACTCACACACACTCACACACACACACACATACATACATGTGCACATTCGCGACTCCTTTGAAATGCTGCTTACCATGTCCTCCTTTCTTGCCATTTGCTTTACTCTTCGATTTCCTGGGATATAAATGTATTTTGCTCTGTCCACAGCCCATTTTCTGACTGTGCTGCTGCGGCTGTTGACGGCGGCGCTGACGCTGACGCTGGCGTTCTGTGTTGTTTTTGTATGATTTTCAATTTTTTTCTTCTTATTTGTTGTATATTAATTTGTTGCTCGACACGTTCTGCGTAGTCTGCTGACGACCTGTATCTGCTGCCCTCTCGCGCTCTTCTTCTTTGCTCTCGCTCTGCTTCTCTCGCTCTTTTAATACGTCTATTTTATTTACTTTTTTGTCACACGTCTCTGCTGTTTTTGTTTTTTTTATTGGTTTTTTGTGTTTTTTGTTTTTGCTTCTTGTGTTTTATTAAATTTTTACTAATTTAACTATGTGTGTAAATTAAATTTATTTGATTTCTTGTTGCTGTTGTTGTTGATTGTTGTTGTACCTTTCGAAATCGTTTCTTTCAATGCGACAGCAACATCATAAACAACAACAACAACAGGAAAAAATAAATAGAAACAACATCGGAGGAGAGCATGGAACATTCCACGTTAGCCACTTGTTCGAGAATTTCATTTGTCGACATCAACGACGTCGTCGTTTGTCTTTTCTGTCGACGTCGTGCGTAAAACGCCCACCCACCCCATTTCCAGTTCAAACCAAACACACAGAAGCGCAAGAAAAAAACTTTCAAAAGTAGCGGAAATTAACTTTTTGCCTTGGACAGCGACACACCGCACCACCCAATCCACCCAATCCACCCAATGGGCCACCCCGGCGATCCACTGGCCCAACCACTTGTTTCGCTATAAATTCAATTTGCAGCGTCAATTTGTAAACATGCACACGGCACAGGACACGACAGGACAGCACAGGACACGACACAGGGCAGCGCAAAAGCCCACTAAAAGGGTTTGGCCCAGGGCTGCACAACAACAAAAAAAAAGCTGCTCTTGTTTGAAATATTGTTTTAATTTCTGTTTTGCTGCTGAGACGCGCGCGCGTTTTACAGCTTTCAACACTCGCGTGCGTTGTTGTTGCTGCTGTTGTTGTTGCTAATTTAAACAAATAACAATAATAAGTCCAACAAATAATGCAACAAAAACACTTGAATTATATTCAATTATTCTCACATAGCTGAGCAGCGCGCTGACCAAAGCAGAGCAGAGCGTCAGCCTCTTTTTCGCTCGCAGTACTGCCTATAATAGACACGCACACACACACACACATGCACATACACCCACTGACACACACGGCCAGGCGAATGAGGCAGGCAGCGAGGCGCCAACACTCGTTCAGAGAGAGAGAGAGAGTGCGAGAGAGAGAGAGCGAGCGAGAGCAAGCTCCAGCGCGCTGCCTCTTTGCTCTTCGCCCCTGCTGCTTACTCCTGTATGCGTTTATGTATGTGTGTGCGTGCGTGTGTGTGTGTGTGTGTGTGTGTGTGTGTGTGTGTGTGTTTGAGTGCGCGCTGCGTGCGAAATTGATTTTTCTATTTATAAAAAAAAAATCAAAATATATCTGTATTTTCGTTTGTTGCGCGGCGTTTTTTTTTTATGGATTTATTATTTTTGTTGCTGCTGCCAAAAGCATAATTTATGTTTTATTTATGATTTTTGTTTTCCATTGGCATTTTGTATTCAAACGTTTCGACGTTTTTCTTGTGCGCGTTTTTATAGAAACTTGTTTGATTTATACGCAGCACCACTTGGGCACACACTTGGCCTCCTACTCCGATTCAGATTCAGATTCAGATTTAACGTTCTGTTTCAGAATTTTTGAAACATTTGTTTAGCGGCACATTTTGGCTCGCCGCATTTACCGCTTACTTTTATTTACACTTTTGGTTTAAAACTAAAGGAACTTTTGCGCATCAGTTTTCATTGAATATTTACACACGGTTCTTTCATTTTTATGGATTTTCTGCGGAAAACTCGCCGAAAAAGTTTTGGCTGCGACGCGTCGCTTGTGTGTGGAATTTTGTATGCTGAAATTTATGCTGCCTGACACTCCTCTTTGTGTCACACAGCACACAGCATTTGTGCTTTTCTCATTCGGCGCGTCGCGGCGAGAGAGCAGCGGCAACTGAGCGGAGCGCAGCCTACATACCAACACATGCGAAAGCATCGCCAGAGCTTTTATGCTCAACGCTGCTCTCACTGCTGTCTCACCAGAGGGTGAGTTTTGGAGCGTGCGAGCACGTTGGTTGGGGGTTTGTTTTCTTGTAAGCTTTCAGTGCTGCTGGGCACGCTTTTGGATGCTACTCGCATTTAGTTGAATGAAAGCTGCAGTCAGACACATATTGTGTTGAAATATCTAACGAGTTCTTGAACAAAAGCTTGCCGCATTTCGACTCAAAACTTAAAGCTCATGCTGGGTGAACTTTGTGCGCGCGTTAAAGCTTTGAATTTCAAATTGATAAAAGTTTTATTTAGCTTTCAGAAGTTTATTCATGTCGTTGGCAACACCAAAAGTAAAAAGTGTTCATAGATTATTTTTAAACCCATAATTCTAAGCTTTTAGCAGGGAACTTGCTCAATAGACTCAAATCTGGGAAACTGTTGTATAATATATTAATGAAATTGGTACTTTGTCATGTTCAGCCTCATTGCCTTTCAGAATTTCAGCGTCCAGTGCGACGCTCTATTTCCGCTGCCAACAACCCCCTAACTATTCGCAAAAGTCGCCCCTGCCTCTGTGCGATATGTTAGTGAATGCCATTATGCGAGTTTGCCATGTGAATTTATTGCATAATAATGAAGTGAGAAACGTTACAAATCAAAACACTCGACGGCATTGAGATAAAGTTCATCTGTGGAGTTTTGTTTTCTGACCTTTTTTTTATCATTATAATATTTTTGGGGCAGAATCGATGGCAATTCTTGTGCATTTGTCAGCCGCAACGGAATTGAAACGTTTGCGCTTTTATTGCTGCGGACGTGTGCCGGTTATCCTGGCAGGGGGTGGACAGTTAGCAGGGGATGTCCTGCCTGGTGGGAAAAAATATTAAAAAGATAGTGGCAAGCAGGAAGTAATAAACAACAAATGCGAAACAATATCACAATATTGATCTGGCACTGGCATATTACAATGACACAGCCATGTTATCCTATCGATAGCCAAAGAGGGGAAAATTCCAAGTAAATGTTCATATTTAGGCCTAATAGCACATAATTTATTAAAACAAGTAAGAACTATATATACTCGTTATACTCGTTCACGTTCCTAATTATAATTGTTTTTGGGTGAGAGTGCGGGTGGGGAGTCGTCGCCGATCTTTAAAGAAGGCGACCAGTTATCTACCCTTCAAATTTGGTAACTCTATGTTAAAAATTGTGGGAAATATACACGTGTTATCGATTGGAGTTGCCAGATATATTGGTTTTTGCGAATACGGGGGAGGGAGGGAGCGTGGCCCAAAAATTTCTTTTGTGATGTTTGGGGGAGCATTCCAGCAAAATATATCCCAAATTTGGTGACTGTAGCTCAAAAATTGTGGGAGATATAGGCATATCCGATTTTTTAGGGCGGGGCGCTGGAGGGTGTTCAAGTGGGCGTGGCCGGGATACCAAGCTGGCAATCTTTTTGGGAGTTCGTCAGCTATCTACATACCAAGTTTGGTGACTCTAGCTTTAAAATTGTAGACTTTATCGATTTGCGATTTTAGGTGTTATCGGTTTGGCGGCGAAAGTAATTGCGTTCATACGGACAGACGGACGGACGGATAGACGGACAGCAAGACGGACATTGCACAAAACCAATATACTCTTTTACTTCGTGAACGAGTATAAAAATCAAAATTAAACCCTATTCTGGGGAAGTACATTTTTTTTGTCAAAAATCATGCCAAAATTGACAAAAATTTTGACAAATGAAGCTCTCAGATCCATAGCTCCCATATTTCAAACTTCCATAACTTTGTCAAAACTGAACCGATTTTCATGTTTGATGGCATTTTGATCATATTTTGTCATCTAGATTAGTTCTGCATTTAAAATATATGCATTTTTGAAAATAATTTTTTTTTTAATTTTTTTGTGAAAATATCATGAAAATTCACCTTCTTTTAACGTCTTCGTAGATTTATTTATAAGAATCGAGCGATTTACATCGAAATATCGTAAAAAAGATTATGGAGTTAAAAATAATTTTGTTTTTTTGAATCCACTTGTCTGTTACCTCTCTATTGAGAGCGTATTGACAATCCGTTGTAAAGATTGGGGGCCTGTCAAAGGGTTGCATCCACTTACATTCTACGAGAATGGGATTTGCTGTTGTTGATTGTGGCAACATATGTTTCTGTCACATTGTTTGCGTGCAGCAATTTGGAGATGTCCCCGGAGCAGAATAAACTCCTGCCATGTCGTGTCTCGCAGTTGGCTATAAAGCATTTAGGCAAATTTTCGCACTCCTTTTTCTGGCTGACGCCCCCGGCCACAAAATTGAAAACAATTTACATAATTTTCGACGATTTTCCGTTGTTAGTCGCTGCTCTTCCTCTTCCAATTCCGCTTGCCAATTGTTGATTGGCGCTGGCCAGAAAACACCGTTGACTGATGCTCGATGTGTTGCCCGAGATTTTTGTTAAAATCTCAACAAAGCGATTGCGACTATCATGAATGTGGGCGTGCCACGCCCGCCACGTGACCGCACGCGTTGCGTTGAATTTTACACGCGCGAAGTGGCGGCCCCAGGGACAACAGCGACGCTGGACTTGGAATTGGAATTGGGTGGCGGGATCGCGTTTTGGTTTCGGTTCTGTTTTTGGCGCTGACTGTAAACCAGACTCTGCAGTCTGCAATGCAAATGGGGTGCGGTTGAGGCAACAAAAATTGTTTAAACTTTTTTTTTTGTTTTGTTATTTTTTTTGTGTGTGTGTGGCGGCCGTAGTCGACGTCGTCAAAGAGGACGCGTGCAGCCAATAAGTCCTGAAGTCCTTCATCACTTCCGCTTCAGTTCAGTTCCGTGATTTTGCACAAATAATGTTTTGATTGCGTGGCAGCGTGACGTGTAATTATTATCGCCGCACACCATCGACAACAACAAAGCACACCGACCAAACGCCCAAACAGTGGCTGTAACTGGTGTCGAGTGGGCGTGGCACTGATGCGGCAAAAAAAATAAATCGCAAAGCAATTAAAACGATTTGCCAGCTTAAAGTAACCAGCAGCAAAAGCCGGAGACGATCAGAACAAGCTCATAAATTACTTTAATTAAAACCGCACGCAAAAGTTGCCCGAAAGCTTCCTTAAGGACACTCACTATGAAATCACAAATTAAAAATGGCTGCTGAAGAGAGCAGAAAATAAAAAATTTATGCAAATTATGCGCGGCAAGCAGGAGAATCCTTGAATCCTTTGGTAGACCAGCGACAGAAATTTCATTAAAAACTGCGCCGAAAATCTTTGATAAAAATTAAAAACTTTTGCCGTCAGAGCGCGTCTGAAGGACAATTGACAGTAAATGCAAAGAAAATGGCAGGCAAAATGCGTGGAACGAACCAAAAAAAAAAAAAAAAAGAAAAAAACAAAAAAAAAAAAAAAAAAAAAAAAAAAAAAAAAAAAAAAAAAAAAAAAAAATTTGTTTTTGTCATCTTCGTCATTTCTGGTAATTTTAATGCGTTTTTTAGCGCCTCCAAAAGGTCCGAGCAGGAGGCCCACCCACAGCGCGTCCAGGCACTGTGCGTCCTTCCCGGCTGCTTTGCATAATTATATTCATTGAAAACTTATTTCCTTCAAGTTTTCAGCAAGAAATATTAAAAAATCCGAGTGCTGCGCTGCGCTCAGTGAATTGAGTTACAGTTACATGCACTGAGAGGGGCGGAATTGTGGAAAGTAGGGGGGGGGTGGGGGGTGGAACAGTTTTGACATTTAATTGCTAGGTCTCTCGCATAGAGCTGCAAGAGCTGACTAAATGTCCAGCACTTGCAGTCGCCGTCCACTGTCGAAGAAACCCGTTTCAATGGCCTCGCCCCGGACTTCAGAAACCGCAGCCCGCCAGTTGTGTCCCCAGTAGGGAGCTGAAGATGCTGTTGCTGCTGCGGTGCTGCTGCTGTTGCTGCTGCTGCTGCTGCAGAAGAAGATGAAGCAGAAAGCTGAAAAAAATGTAACATGATTTAATGACATGAATTATTTATGAGTTTCCTGTCAATCAAAAACCACGTCAAAGCATTTTGATGGCGATGTCAACGCGCCAGTGAGCAAAACACACGACTTCACATTGCTCCAGAGATGCGCGACCAGCGGACAAGCGGTCAGACAAAATAAAATGCCTAAAAAGAGAGATAAATAAAGATATATAAATAATATAATAATATATAAATGCAAAAACTGATGTAGGTAGAAAGCAAAACGAAATGCTTAAATGAATTAAGTATGGACCAAGAAAGAGTTTGGATCAAGTTAGACAATAAAACATAATCCGAGAGTCTTGTTTTATCAAAAAGCAACAACGAAGGTTATCTTCGGGAGTCGATGCATATCCTTGCAAATTTATAGTAGATTTTCGGTATTTAAGAAAATGTTTTTTGTAGACTTGCGACTTTATGTTAATTGCCTAGCAAGGGAATTTAGACTCTTCTACGCAATTCTCATGAATTCAAGTAATGCCTCTCGCTCTATCTTTCTCTCTCGCACTCTGTATCTTATTACCCATTAAAATAATATGGTAAGCTGATATGAAAATGAAAAAAAAATTATTCAATCTAAAAGGCATTATTCTATTCCAACAGGTAATCAGATATATCGATCTATCGAGGATAAGTTGACATCGAAAAGAAAAACAAACATATTTATTGCAACATATCTACTCTAACTCTGGACAGATTTATCGAAACTGTACTTATTCCTATGCACACCACATCCTTATAGCATAGCCCCATACCACGCCGTTTTCCAATCATATACTCCTAAGTATATTTATAGATACGGGCACAGCCACGAATATGAATACTCGCACTGCACTAAATGATATGCTAATTCAGAAGCTTTTTAATCAAGGTCCTAAGCCAAAGCCATGGCCAAAGACAAAGACAATGGCAAAGGCAAAGCCAAAGCCAAGGCGAAAGCCAAAGAAAGAAGCGCATTTGCATTTTGTTTACTTTTTCCCATTGTTTTCTCTTGTGCTTACGCGCTGTGTGCTCTGTTTTCTGCTCTGCTTATGCTCATTGTACTCTCCTATGTGGCTCTGTTCTATTGTTGCGCTCGAATGAAATCAATCATGTAATTTATGTTAGGATAATATGCCCCGGCTACAGTCGAACCCCTCTAAAGTGGACTGCCAAGAAATAAATATTTAACAATAATTGATTTAAAAGGCGCATGCAAATTTCTCTCTAGCAACAACAACAACAACAACAACAAGGAGCACCAATCAACAGTAAGCATGAAGGACGAGCACGGGGCCTGTCGCATTTTCGTTTTTTTCTTCTTTATATTTTTTTTAAGCAGCTTGGCCCTGGCACGTGGGTAAAGCAACGGCTGCTCTTGACGCTGGGGTCTCGGCCTCAAGTGTTTTTCTCAGCTAGCTTTTCCGGCTTTTTTCCAATTTCGTTGCCCGCTAAGCAAACAACTTGCAAGTCCATGTCCGGACGTTGCTGTTTCTTAAGCGTGAAATTATATGAAATATCCTTTAAAAAGCTTTTGATTTCGCCAAAACTGTAGCCAGGTCCTGCACGGGCACAGCCTGGTCTTGTATGCAAATGTTGTTCATCTGCTTAGCGTAAAAGTTGTTTTCTTACTTATTTCAGCAATAGGGCGGCGCAGGGGGCGGCGCAGGGGGTGGCGCAAGGGGGCGCAGCCTCCGCCAGTCGGGAAAATCGCATTTGCATGCCTTTGTCTGAAGTTGACCTCGTTGATGGTGTTGCTGTAGTTGTTGTTGTTGCTGCTGCTGCTGTGCTGCGTCAGGTGTTGCGGGCAGGATACTAATGCTCTCTGTTAACGCTCTTAATGGCATAGACAAGCTGCCTCTGACTGCATAATGGAGTTGCTCAGCTGTCGCCTGTCGCCTGTCAGCTGCATTCATTCACCTGCTCTCTAATGTTAATGACATCTCCTGGGCCGACGCATCAGCCCATTTTTGGGCTTGTTAGAATAAAACAATAAACAACAAACAACAAACAAACAAAAAAAGTAGCTCAGCTGCTGATCAAGTGAAAGGCCATGGCTAGATGGCTGGGAGTCTGGGCGGCTGGGAGACTGCGGGTTAGGGCTGGCTGGTAAAAAATTAGCATTACTTCCGAGTGATCACAATCTGCGCATACTAATTGCTCGCTGGCCGCTTCGTGGGTTTCATTCATGGCAATCATTGAGTAGCTGACTCCAAACTTGGCATTGCTGAATGATTCTGCTGTGATTTTTTCCAGCCCGTCTAGACGAATGTCTCCGCGGTTCAAATAAGGCAACGGCGACGCACATTTGCCTCGGTACGCGACTCTCTACTCTAGAGGCTGCTGATCAGCGCTTTGGCCGATTCACAGGAAACGTGAACAACGGTACGAGTCGGCTGTGGCATCGACTTTCGGATAGGGGGGGCAGGCAGGGTGTGCAGATGGTATGGTTACCCTTGCTTCTTACGAAACAGCAGAAAACACCAATCATCCACATCATTGTCAACACGCCGTCGTCGCCGTCAGTCCATAAACGGACGCACCTTTTGCCTTTTAAGGACACAGCTCTGTGGCCTGTCATAACTCTTGGTAGGCGTACCATGAGCTTCTCTTTTGGATCTCAGTTAGTCGCCACGGCACGCAATGGTGCACTATGCGCTTGCCAGAGTCTCTTTCTCTGGCTCTGGATCGGGACGTTCTCATTGCCAAGCATCCAAAAATGGCGCAGACGCCGCAGCTTCGTGACGCGCGCTGGGAATATCAGCCAGGCTTTGTCGTCGTCATACTTTCGCTGGAGACAGAGTCCCAGGCCTGGAGCCTTAACCAGCTGTCGTCCGCTCCGATTTGCTCCGCTTCGTTCTCAGCGCTCAAGTGTCAAGCGTCAATTGCCGTTGAAGTTTATTGCCTTGGCAGCAATTAAATCGATTTCGGCTTGGGGCTTGGCCATGTGTAAAGCCAGCGCATTTGATTTGATTTTTGATTGGTTGTCATCGCAATTGATTGCAGAATTGAATTATCAAATTAGAGTGGTCGGCTTTCTGCACTCGATTCATAATTGGTAGCCAACCGGAACGTACTTCTAATGAATGAACTGTCCAACAATGCCAAATGGTTTCCATACCCTGCTGCCTTTTAATATATAATAAAAGGTATATTAATTGCTGACAAATGCAGGCCCCATTATCAGAATTAAAACTCCCAAGCTTTAACAAAATTCAATCTATTTCCATGTTTAATGACATAATTTGTTCATAATTTGCAAATGAGTCTTATTTTTTTTTTTTAAATCATTTATCTCTCCTTGCTCATTTGCGAAAACATTTTTTTGTAATGTAGAATTGCCAATTTTTTTTTCATTAAAAATCATGCCAAAATTGACAAAAATGTTGACATATAAAGCTCTCGGATCCATATGTCCCATATTTCCCATATTTATCTCCTAGATTGACTCTACATTTCAAATATATTCATTATTAAAAATATTTATTTTTATTTTTTTGGTACTCATTTTTGAAAATTTTTTTTTTCAAAATTTAGAATTTCAAATTTGTATTTTTAATCGATTGTGGTGGTTACAAAAAGTATAAAAACAAATTTTTCGACAAAAATCAAGCCAAAATTGACAAAAATTTGACTCGGATCCATAGCTCCCACATTTTAAACTGCCATAATTTTGTCAAAGCTGAACCGGTTTTCATGTTTGAAATTCAAAATTTCGAAATCATTTGTAAGGATGTCTTCGAAATAAGCGAATTTGGCAATAAATTGAATTGGGTACAACTATATTGTCTTTGTGTTTACTATCGAGATTCTTCTATTTAGATTCAATTTAACTTATTCCTAATGCCATTGCTGATTGCTTTGGACACATTTATTAGGCAAATTTCATATGCTTCATTTGCTTCACTGCAATTTGGCTAAGTAAGTTTTTATTACCGCTTTCCCAGCAGTTGATAGCCGCGCACCCCCTTTTCTCCGAAATGCTTGCATAACTCAAAGAGAAAAATTCATCACCGCAATATGCGCAACACATACAAGAGAATTGTAGAAAAGAAAACAGTAAAATCGTAAAGTGGCAGCTAGGAAAATTGTCATAAAGGTGCAACTGACAACACCAGCAGCAACAGCAGCAGCAGCAGCAACAGCAACAACAAGAAAAGCGAGACTCGTAAATTTCAATTTATATGCAGAATGAGCAGTGAGTAGAAAAGGCAAACACACGCACACACACACACACACACGCACACACACACACACGCACGCAATAAAGCGTATGTACATCTTATAAATACATACATGCATCCAAGGAGCAGCCAACGCAATGGCGAAAAGTGTCAACGTGATATTTTCTCGAATTTTTCAAGATTTCTTTTTCTTCATTTTTTTTATTTTATTTTTTGTGCTTTTTGCAGTGCAAGTGGAAAAAGCAATTTCATTAGACAAATTGAAAAAAATAAATGCAAGGCAACAACAATAATAATAGACATGGCAATTGCCATGTTATATATATATACATATCTATATATATATATATATATATTTATATATATATTTATATATGTATATATATATATGGGGCAAGCACATAAGCCAGGATAGACGCCATGTTGTGGCAACTGAAGATTTTCGTTGGTCGCTTCCCATTCGCTGCGTTTATTTTTGTTTTGTTGACGCGCATACGAGTAGGAGCCCCGCACGCCCCACACTGATATACGGTAATACACAGTTATGTGTACCCTCGCCCCGCCTCGCCCCGCCTCGCCTCGCCTCCACTCGCATGCATGATGAGCTTCCATCCAGCAGGATGCTGCGCGCGCGTTGAAAGTAGGCGGAGACTTGACGGCCAGCGGCGCCTTTCACACTTGGAGCAAAGGAAAAAACAAAATAAAAAACGAAACGAACACCGAAAACGGAACAAAAGCAGAGAGGAATACGAAAAAAAAAAGAAATGCAACCGACTGGCAGCGAGCACCGTTAGCTGGCAGCTGTTAGCTGCTCTTCCTTATCAACGCCAGAACTCGGCACAGTTCGTTTCAGTTTTCCGCATCGTCGTCGCTGATTGGAAGCTTCGGCGCGCTGCTCGTTTTTGGGGCGGAGCAAAAGCTCTGGGCACAGTGGCGCCGTCTGGCGTGGGCATGCGATGGGGGCTGTTTGCGGATAACTTTTTACAGGGGTTTCTTTATTGAGTGCTAAGCTGCTTACAAGACATCAATTCCCCGGGCAGCCGTTATCATGCCCACAAACCCCTCGATGGTACAGGTAATTTATACTCGGGTGGTATACGGTATTCGGTAGGCTGACGTACTTGCACCAGATACTGCATCTTAAATAGTTTAAAATATATGTTTTAAAAGCTTTCTAAGAACTTCCAGCGAAACTATATAGAATTGTTGGTTATTCATAGGTAAAATCTGCACCATAGTGAACCACTGCCAGCCTCTGAAAGTGTTTATCGGCAGATAAGAAAAATGTATCCTATTAGCCACTTATTAGATATTAATACTCACTATTCCAGAGATAGTCAAAGTTACGATTTAAACCGTCTGCTCAGTCGGGAATTAGGTACGAGTCCAAGTTCTGAGCTATGTCCTTTACAGTTGGTTTACGAGGCATCGATGAGGTTATCCATTCGTTTCCGTATATATTAGACTCGATGAAGACGGCCTTGTTGCCCGTTTTATGGGACGACCCTCATAGGAGCTATCAATGGTGAAGGACTTGACAATGTGAGGGTAATGAGACTCGATCACGTCCAGATTGGCGTAGATCTCGTATAGAGTGTGTCCACTCCATGAAACTCGGGCGTTGCGTCGATCAGACGCTGCACGTTGTCCATCTTTATCGTAAAGTTGAAGTTGTGACTGTTCACCAGCTCTTCGAAAGCCTCCTGACTTTGGGGTGGCAGCATAATTTCCGAGTATTCGCCTCACGCCAGCTACTGAGCTGTAGGGAAGAGATTTAAGATCGAAGTGTTGCACGGGAATGTTCCCGGTAGAGATTAGCTTAGCTCTAGAGTTTTCTCATTGTCACTGAGCAGCTGAAACTGTTGCACATTATTGATGAGCACTTTGTAGACCCTGTTGTTGTCATAGCCTCCCTTGGCCAGGCCAAGACAGACCAATAGCAACACAAGCTTCAGATGCATCTCGATCCGACGACTGCTGGCTAACTGTCTGCTGCTGGCCATTGGTTGTGTGGAATGATTGGGTGATGTTATCGCTGTGTTTTAATTTTATATCGTGGGAGATTGGTTTATTTGTTTATCACAGTTGAAACTTTGGGCTCTTTGATTCCTCTTTTAGCTAGCTGTATTGTCAGCTTAGAGCGAGGAACTTGAAGTTGTCTGGCCAAGCCCCTGGTACTTAGGCTGTCTCTCAACTTTGCACATAAATTTTGTGCAACGGCAGCCCATTTCATTGTAGGTCACTGCATAATGAAGTTGCCGCCCCGGAGCACATAAATTTAGCGCTCGCTAGCGGAGATTCCAGGCTTCAGTTTGACTTGTCGCTGGCATTAGTGCGAAATTCTGTTTAGGCCTTTTTATGCCCTGTGCGCTGTCCTGTGGCGAGTGCTTAAAGGACTTTCGGCATTTGGTCATATTTTGCGCGGGCATTAGAGAGCCGGTGTTGTAGTTCCGCTTGTCGTTGTCACCGCATGAGCCGTGCCAACGTGTGTTTTATTAACGGTTTGCCGGGGGAAACGGTGTGAGGTTTTTAGATGGCATCCAAGTGCCTTGTGGGGCAGTTAAAGAATGTGTGTGTTTTGGGATAGCAGCAAAGTACTTGGCTCTAAATTCTTTTTACCAAAAACTCCCATTGCTACAAGATTTAAGATATGGGTTAGATCTAATCAAGATCTAATTAAAGTAAAAGCTCAGGAAACAAATGCTTAAATATATTAAATATATTACATGTTAATTTTTTTCGGTACTTTTTAATCAGCAAACATTGAATTTAGTTAGCTTTTGCTAGTGAGCTTTGATCAAACTGTTGAATGTACATAAGGTTCAATATGAAAGTTGAATGCATATATTGTGTTATCGCTGATCGATATTTAGAGATATTTAGATTACCTAGGTTTGTTCGAAGCTCGTCTTGCTGTCCGCATCCGCGTCCGATAAAGTAGATGGCAAATCGATAAAATCGATATATATCACTCAATCAGACAGATTACTGATTATCTCTAAAGAATAAGAAAATACTTGGGGCAAATAAACAGCAAAAATTAATCAAAAATCGATATTTTTCAAATAAACAACAATTATTCAGATCGGTATCGATTAATTTATCATATTATACTGTTATACTGATATTATACTATGAACCAGTACTTGATTTATTTAGGTTCTCATATATATATATATCGATATATTATAAGTAGTCTGTGCACACAATTGAAAATTGTAAAGCCTTCAAATAACGATCAGATAAAAATATCAATTTGAAAATTGAACTTACAATAAAAATATTGTGCTATTTGGATTCGCCATGAATGCGTTTCGTCTCTATCTGATTTTGGTTGTCGCCAGCTGGAGCATAATGCTGCAACCTCAGCTGTACTTATTCACAGAGTCGAAGCACACCAAGCTGGGAATGCGGATCGATAACTTGGGGACTGCACTCTTGCAGGCTGGTCTCTACACCCTACCCTCAGTGCTGGCCGTGTATCTGCCGCCTTACGAGATGATGCAACGCAATATGGTGCTGCGAATCAACTACAACTGGATGTATATGGCTCCCCACCTGCTGCACTGCATCCACGGCTATTTGGTTGGTGGGTATCGCATGCTTTACGCGCTGACGGCACCTTCCGCATTCAGTGCGGATAATTATGGTAAAGTGCTAGCAAAGGTAGGCGTGGTGTACTGCACGCATTTCCTTTCCATGCTGGAAATAGGCATGATACTGTACTACTGGATAAGGAATACGCGGGCTGGGGATAGATTCCTGTGAGCCGCCCGAGGCGCCTCTTGAGCACCAGTCGCAACTGCTAACAACAATTAGCTGCGGCTTATTTGATTAGCCCGCTAATTGCCAGCAGGCAGCGACTCGCACCAATAAATTCATGCACATTAATTTCTTATCAGCGCAATAAAGCTAGCAAGCCGGATTAAAGCCGTCTCTGGTAAACGGGGCCGTTGCGAAAAGTTGCGCCAAACTTTCGACACCTTTGCACGTGGGTCGTGGAAATTCTGTAAAACTTTTAACCAAAGAAAACTCTTGGGTGCGCGTGCGATAAGCCAGCGCCGCATTTTTAATTGGTCCTGCCTTGGGTTGGATACACTAAGGCGGCTTTAAGACAAGGACTCCTGTTGTTAGCCGGATGCCAGCCTTTAAAATGTCATAAATATCACGGACAGCCGCTTCCTTTCGTGCATTTTTTCGCAGTGCTCTCGTTAATTGTGAAAAAAAGAAGCATTGACATTACATAAATCTGGACGCCGGGACTACTTAACCGGCTGGCTGTCTGGTGGACGTGGCGTATGCGCAATATGTGCAGCTAACTGGAAGAAATGTCAATGCCGGAAAGTGTTTAGCATTCGCCTTTATTTTTTCGTAGCCACATGTTGTGGATTTAATTAGCCTTAAAACGTCCACAACTCCACAAATGGCAACTTTGCATGCCATGCGAAAAGTGTCCTCGTTGCGGCTGGGTCCGAAGGATAAGCAAAGCAAGCCCGGCAAGGAAGGAAGTTGCATGTTTAACTCAAGTTCAATTTGCTTGTTTGAACATTTCGGACAGCTTTTCACATATGAAGTGCGCCAAAGTTATGGCGGGAACTGGAACTGGAGGGGGTATGTCAAGATTTTGTGCTATAAGTATGAAATATGACATAGCATTTTTAACTCTAAGAGGTTCTTTGGTTTTTTTTTCAAACTATCAAACAAAATCTATCAAGCTGAAGTTCCTGCTGAAGGCTATATGAGTTACAAAAGAAGCTGAGGGAGAAAAAAGGTAGTAAAGGAAAGAGAGAGACAGAGTAAGAGAAGGAAAATAGTATGTCAGTTTATTATATAAAAGTCGGTGGTTAATTTTTGGTGACTTTACTTTATAAAATCGTTAGCTGCTTAAAAGACTCCAATTCTCCGGGCAGCCGTTATCATGCCCACAAATCCCTCGGTGACCTCACGTGCCACAGGTAAAATGTCCTCGGGCGGCAGAAGAAAACCGAATTCGCCCTTGTCACGCAGCTCTATGGTATACGGTATGGTTATGTTCTTTACGCCGTAGGCCCATTCCTTGCCCGAACCTGATACGGGATCTAAGACAAATATAGAAAAATTCGATAGAGCCTACACAGAAGCATCAGATGTACTTGCTATCACTTACAGAGTGTTGATGCACTGGATCCATAGGTAAATTCTGTACCATAGCGTCTGAACAGCGCATCGCTGAAGCCCTTGGCAACTTCCATCATTTGCGGATAGTGTTCAGGAAACTCCTCAGCCGTGTGACCCCAGGGCGAGAGCACTAATTGGCTGTAGGAGTGCAGGGATATATAGATTTTGATGGTACCTTCCGGTATGGAGTTGTTTATGTAACTGGTCATTTGATGTATCTCCGGATCGGACTCGGCAGAGGGACCCGCATAAATATCGGAGCAAGGATCAGCTGAAGCGCCAATCACTGGAACATGTATGATAAACATTTTAGTTGTAGTTTTGCTTGAAATGTCAATAGATATAGAGGTTATTAAAACTGGGGATATCGATACATACCCATCCAGCGATAGTCAAAGTTGCGATTCAAATCTGTGCCTATGCATTGCCCCGTCGGATCCGAGGGTAACCGAGACTTGCGCCAAAGACGCTCCTAAAATAAATTAATAATCAAATAATTATTGAATGGTAGTACCAAAGACATTATAAATAATAGGGGTGGTAATAGTTATATTAGTCTTTGGTAGCAGTTTATGGATGTTCAATTGAAATAGAAGTTGATAAGGCCGAAAAGCAGCTCGTTATCGTGTCGGCAACTATGTTGTTTGGATACAATCTAATCTATATAATAAATTTAGTGCATATCGCACCAAGATATTTATTAGCACTCACCACTTCATGTGAATAGGCAAAACCGTCCACATTCAGCACGGGAATTATGTACCAATCCACGTTCTGGGCTATATCTCTTACAGCCGGATTTCGCGGCACGAGCAGCTCATCAATGAAGTACGTGATCGTGGACGAGGTGATCCACTCGCGTGCGTGGATATTGGACTCGATGAAGACGGCCTTGTTGCCCGGTTTGTAGGAGATTTTAATGCCACGTATGGGGCGGCCCTCATAGGAGTTGCCAATGGTGAAGGGCGTGACAATGTGAGGGTAGCGCGTCTCGATCAAATCCAGCCAGGCGTAGATCTCATCTAGGGTGTGGTACTGAGTCCACTCCATGGAACTCGTGCGTTGTCTTGGACGCTGTGCGTCGATCAGACGCTGCACGTTGTCAATCTTGATGGTGAAGTTGAAGTTGTGGCTGTTCAGCAGATCTTCGAAAGCCTCCTGACTTTGGGGTGGCAACATAATGTCCGAGTACTCGCCCGGATGACGTGCCTCACGCCAGCTACTGAGCTGTACGGACGAGAGCATTGTATGGATTATACAGTGAGAGTTCCTTATAGGTCTTGGCTTACCTTTAGAGTTTTTTCATTGTCACTGAGCAGCTGAAATTGTTGCACATCATCGATGAGCACTTTGTAGACCCGGTAGTTGTCATAGCGCACCTGGTCGTCTCCCTTGGCCAGGCCAAGACAGGCCAATAGCAGTAAAAGCTTCAGTTGCATACCTCTCGATCGGACGCCTATTTGCAGACTGTCTTTAGCTTAGCCTGGTTAAATGTTGGCTGATTAGGCGACGTTATCGTTGGCTTTCGCCAGTCACCTTTATGGCACATTGAATACCTAAGTTAAATGAGCTGGTTGTTTATCAGTCACAGTTGGGAACTTTTCCTGAAGTAGCTTTACCTTCTTGTACATTTATCTTTGCCGGGTCTTATTTAATTGGAACATAATAAAAAGAGGCTTATTAAACTGTTGCTTTGGGGATCTAGAGTATTCATTGGATAATTGCCTAAGCAAGGTTATTTCAGTTGCCCCTCCCCATAGATGCACAACTATCCATGTTGTTGTGTGTGTGTGTGTGTGTTTAGCTGCGTGCTCCGTGGCCATTGCTCATAAATGTGTTGTGGTTATTATCTTGATAATTACAGTTTGCCTATTGTAAGCCGCCTTGTCGTTAATTAAGGCCAGCTTGTAATTGTGGTTGTTGTAGTTGCAGCAAAATGTTCATGCGTTGCCTGCACCCGATACACGCCCACTTTTGCGGCAATTACGGACTGTTGGTGTTGGAAGAGTTGGCTGTGTGGGGGAGGGGTTCTTCATAATTAATGGGCCGCACACACCTGTTGGGCGCAGGCAGCTTTGGCATCCATTTCTAATTGCCAAATATGCGCGCTCGTGTGATCTGCGGCACAGCCCAATCTCACGCGGCGTCTTCAACAAGTGCCACTCGTTACGTTTCACTTGGCTGGTGGGCGTGGCAGTTGGCCGTGTGTCTTTGTTTACCTCAGCGTCAACGACGTGTTCAATAAGCGATTATTTTTTCAGTTGAAAATTCTTTGTGCCGTAAATTGTTTTTACTGCCGTCGTTCGCAATTGTTCTTGTTGTTGTTGCTGTTGTTGTTGTTTGTTCTTTAGCGTCGCTGCTGGCAGCTATTATTTGTTAAATGAAGCGATTTGTTTGTTGTCATTATGCGGCGAAGCGTTAAAACATTTTCGCTTTATTTTTTCTGCGCTCGAAATTTGTTTTTGCTGCATCGCCGTACCGCGAATACGTACCCCGGCTACATATATAGAGCAGTCCGGAGTGGTGGCTTTACGGCACACACCTTTCGAGTCGACGTGGGTGGGAGTTGATGGCTTCTAAACATGGTCCTGGATGTGAGAATTACAAACAAGCTACGCCAGCTGTTGAGCTGAGCATAAATATGCTTTGCCTTTTAGCAACATTTTTTTTATTTTTCAATTTAGCAGATACAAATATGTTGTGATTAAGCTTTGCAAGTTAGATCAAAGGATGTTTTTAAATAGTTCCATGATTTTTCCAAGCAAACTTATTTATTTCATAATACTAATAATAATAATATAAATAAAATTTGATAAGGTTGCCATTTTATACTTACATAATTTAACATTTTTGTAACTTTTCTTAATTCTAAGAATTTTACCAGTTTTTTAGCTTTCATATTAGTAATAAACCTTTCAAGTTTTTATTTAGTTTTCATGTTGACATAGCCGTTTAATCATTTCGTTCACGAAATGAAAAGAGTATATTGGATTAGCCATATAGCCACAAATCTTTGACAAAACTGAACCGATTTTCATATTCGATGGCATTTTAGTCATTATTTGTCCGCTAGACTTATTCTACAATTGAAGTATATTCATTATTAAAAAAAATTTTTTTTTTTTGGTACAAAAATCACGCTTTAAGATCCAGAGCTCCCATATATTAAGCTTTCATAATTTTGTCAATAAATAAACCGTTTGTTGGTATTGCTGTCCAACACGCAGTTGAACTGATCAAAGTTGTTACTTGGTTTTAAAGCAGTATGGACTTCTCTGCGCTTCTCACTTGGCTCTCTTGCGTTTGCCTCGACTTTTCAAGTCAGCTCTTGCTTCATGGCTTTGCATACCCAACTCAACTATCAGACATGCACGTTAAGCCTTTTCCTGCCTCATACCACCGTGGGCGTTGTCTCCGCCTAATCCGCTTTTTAAGTAAGTAACGAGGAACAAAAAAAAAAAAACTGAAAAAAAACCGGAAATCACAAGTCAAGTTGATGAACTGTCTCTGTTCGTTGTTGTCATTGCTGTTGTTGTCGTTGTTTTTGTTGTTGTTGTTGTTGTTGTTGTGTTCGTCTGCATTGAAACTGAAATCAGCCAGACACACAAAAGACATGGCACCTGCAAAAACTTTGCAGACACATTTACCATGCCCTCGCCCGGCGACTGAGGGACTGTACCGCAGCTGCTGGCCCCCATTTCTTTCAGTTAGAGATTTACGCATTTATTTTGCATTTTTTATTTACCACACAAAACATGCGCGCAGATTTAACCAAATAACCAAAAAGGAGTACAATTTATACAAAAAAGAAAAAAAAAACGCAGGAGAGAAGAGCCCAATGTCGCAATCCCAGCGACAAGTTGAGTTGGTTAGAAAATTTTGGGTTACCTCTCGATTTGCCTGCGTTGACATGACAAAAGCGCAGATCTGCATACATTTGCATGTCATTGGCCGGGCCAACAGTCAACGCATCATCAGGCAAGGACATTGAAATCCCCTTAAGACATCGGTGCCTAACATGCCGTTTGCCCACGTTAACAATATGTTAAGTTGCCCAAGTAACTACCCCTTCCCCCCCTTCGGCGCAGCCTCAACGAGTTAATCGCTTAATGTCGCCCAGCTCTGGGTATCATTTGTCAGCTGTCTATTCTTGGCCAGCAACTGGGGATTGTCGACTATTTGGCTGTGAGACTGCGGCATAATTGTAATTTGTTTGCATTTGCTGCAAAGTCGCCAATTGACAGCCGCTGAGCTACCACTTGAAAGTCCCAAATTTATAGCCCAGCCCATTAGTGTCGGCCCGAAATTGCTTTCGGGCAGCTCTTAAGGCTAATGTCCACTACTGACCAGTGCTATCGATGCCATCAAGCTCCTCTACTCATACTACCCAGAAGGTAATAAATATCAAAAAGCACCCTGGAGGCAAATATTTACTTTAAAATTGAAACACTACCCTGCCCCCAAGCCGTCTCTCAATATTTGCTTTAGCTGCGTAAGTGCGTAAAAGGGTTGCAGAGTGATGGAAAAAAATCGCCTTTAATGGTTTCGCTGGCTGGTTTGGGCTTTGATGTTTTTCCAAGCTGTGGGTGTTGGCAGCCAATTGCTAAAGGACCCAGTTTCCACACACATGCCCATACTTATAGCTACTATATATGCATGTGCCTAAGTATCTCTATCTAGATATCAATAAAATGTTGCACGCATCTTGGAAATTCAATTTGAAGCTATTTTCGGTATTTTATTGCTGGCTAAATTGTTTTTACAGTCGCTTTTGCGGCACTTTAATTTCTTCATTTTCACTGTCTCTTTTATCAGGCTGTTTTATCTGAATGTTGTCGTTGCTTTTGTTCTTGTTGCTGCTGTTGTTGCTGCGGCAATTGCCAGACCATAAAAATTAACAATTAACAGAGCGCTTGAAATGAACAATCGCAAATCGCGGCTTACAAAAACGCCGTGAAACAAATATAAAAAATAGCTTCGAATAATTTAGTAAAGAATGCTCGACTTGGAAATACCTTGTATATCGCTCTAAAGTACAACATATTTTAATTTGAACATATTTATAGTATATTCCAAAATTATAGAGGATCCACACGACAATTGTAGATATCGATATTCTAGTTTGCTCCAGGTGATGATCGGGAATCCTTTTATTCTTCCATTTTATATGTACAGGGTATTAAAGCCACTCAGAGTAAACAGAGAGTATACAGAAACGTGTAAAATATGAAATACTCTTTATTCTCAATTTCTCGGACGACTAGAACAATTAGATAGCTCTTTTATATTCAGTTATCTATCATCATAAAATGTAAACTGAAAGTTCTTAAAATGGTATAAATTCATAAATGATAAAAACAAAAAGATATTAACATTTCTTATTTAGGTATCTATAAAAACAATACATACTTTTAATAGGTATAGTATACAAATATATATTGATAAAACCCGTAGTTATTCAAACTTACACCATTTGTCTTTAGATTTTTCAAGTTTTTAGGTGACTTTTAAATTTTTAACAATTTTGTTCACACTGATCCAAAAAATGATCGGTATTTAGGCTTATCAGCTCATCAAAGTGTGCTGTTACAAACCTCATGATAATGTCGTTATGACCATTTGAAATGTTGTCTGTGCATACACAGCATAATTATGGGTCGGAAGACTGGCAGCCGGCCAAACGGACATCGCGTACAAAAGGGTTATGAATGTGAAATTGTCATGCAAGAATTAGCCATGTTCTATGTTATGGCCACGTTACGAGTATTTCATTACATTGTTTTTTATTTGTATTTTTTTGTTTGTTGCGTTTTGTGGCCAGTCGTCACGTCAGCTGACCTAGGCAGGGCCTCTTTTTATGGCTCCATTCACTCTTGGTATGCCGGCAATTATTTCCGAATTGTGGAAACATTCCTAAATGTTTGCTGACGCTCAGGAAACGTAAACATTTAGTGTAGTTCTGCACAGGTTTGGTTACTTTGTGGCTCTTTAAGGCTCTGTCGGGATTCGGTGGGTATTTTCTCATATGCATTCATAACTAACACCATGTAAATGCATTTTAATGTACGCAAAAATCCAATTTAAATTCAGAGCGTTTGTGTCTTTTAGCCCGCTCGCAGCATGCAATCACAAAATTAGTTGACGACGAGATAAGAATTTTAGTGCCAGCAGCAGAAGACGAGGAGTAAAAGAAGATGACAAAAAATAAAATAAAAATACGTAATGCGTATAAATCAACGAAAGAGACGTAGCAAACAAATTCCAAATAAGTCCTGTGAGAGACGTGGCAAATTCATTTGACAAAATGCACAAAAAAGCAATTTCCAAGCTGCAGACAAATTGAAATATACGTGTAGCAGGTGGACGGCAGTAGGGGGCGCAAGAGGGCGTGCCGCTGCAGTGACAGGCGGATAAATAAATACACATAGTCCATATACATAATCTACACAAACTACGGGTATATAAAGAACGACAACGCGGTAGTATATAGGAGGGTACGAAGATGCAGCCACCACCTAAAAGTATGCTACGAAAATAGTCGAAGCTGCTGCGGCTGCCGTATGTGAGAGCTCCTACTGTTAAAAGTGTGTGTTAGTGTGTGTGTGTTGTGAGGGTATCTGCGAGCTTTCAGCTGTCTCTCTGTGTCCGTGTGTGTGTGTGTGTGTGTGTGAGGTGCGCTTTGCCATTCGCGCGTTGAAAATAGGAGGAGCTCCAATGCAAAAACTTTCCATGCGCAGTTGGCAGCGCGAAGGAAAAAATAACAAAAAATAATAAATGGATGTTTCAGCTTTAAAGGTCTTGTTAATAATAAATTATATATTTAAAAAGTACATAAAACTTGCTTTATATTGCTAAGAAATAAAATTAAAAATGTAATAAGTATGTAAAATTAAAAAATATAAAATAATTTTGGATAGATCAGCCCAAACATTTTGTAATGAACAATTTCAAGAATTTATATGTTTAGTTATTTGCTAGTTTCTTAGTTTCTTAAAATTTCATTAACATTTTAAACATATATAAGATTCATAAATTAGAAATACTATTGTAGTTAATAATAATGTTAGGCAATAAAATTCCCTTTATAAAGATAGATATTTAAATAGCTATACAAAAATGCTTAGCACTTTAGCTTTAAAGATATCGACAACATTTTTAAAGCTCGCACATAAGATTTTTCCTATGTTTGCCAACCCCTTATACGTTTTAAACATTTTTCGGGTTTTTTCTTTCTTGCAACTAATGCGAAAAAGGCGGAGCTGCTCTGTAGTCAGTTAAATTTTTTTTGCGATGTTTGCGGCATTGGAAAAGCCCTTGCAGATGTTGCCTTGTTGTCAGACTGAAGTAGGCGTTGTCCGTCGGTTGGTTGATTTTAAAGCTCTTTGCCAACCCGCTGTGATATTTATCTCTAACTATTAGTACAGCAGTCAGGCTGGGGAGCACTTTTGGAGTGCAGTGCATCCGTTGGCACAACAGGCCGTTTAGCGCCATTAAACAATTCCCGCTGGCTCAGCGGCATTCACGCGTGCGCAAACGGGTTCCGTGGATCCACTTGGCATGGCTGCAGCTGGTGCTCGAGCCCAAGTTGGAGGCTGGCACCCAACAATCAGTCGATTGTCACAGATATTTGTCATGTTTCTCAAGCAACTTTCCCTGCTGTTCTTGGCCGCAATGCGACATGGTTAGCGTTCCTTTGTAACTACAACGTTGTAAAAATGTCAATTGCGTTTTCTGGCTTTTGCGTTTTTAGTGCCTTTTGTGCCACTGGCCCCATGTTCATCGATCGGATTTCATGTAATTACATTGTTCTCTGATTCATAATTAATTTGCTCCGCTCAACTCAACTCGGGCTCTCTGCTGCCCGCGGCGCTCGCTTGCCTCCCCCCCTCCCCTTCTCCCCCTTCCCACACACCAGCCTTAACTTGCATTTTTCTGCGCTTCAACTGATTTTTACATGAATATCAACCAGGTACAGAGCAGGCAGCTGGAAGCATATGTTGGCCAATGGCCAGTGGCAAATCGAACATTGATAGCTTCTGAGTGATGATTTAATGAGGCAAACGTGGCATGTTGTGAATGAAATCAATTTTGTGAATGTGCAGAATGGCAGGCAGTCCACGGAGCAAAAAACCCAACAATGCCATGTACTCGCAATCGTAATCGTAACTTGCAACTGGCTAAAGGAGCTGCTGTGCTCATGATGAAAACATCTCGGGTATGGCCAGCATCGGGTGCAGGAACAGACGCCCTGGTCAGCATATCAACGGCCTGTGCTGGGTGTCGTAATGAGGCTTATGAATCAATGCAATGTTGATTGAGCTCCTCCAAGCAGCGGGAGTCTGTCTCTTTGCCTTATTAATAAATCGGTTCAGTATGTTGTAAACTCAGCTATGATGATGTTCATTATTACAGTAAACTATAAAGAATTCTTTATTTTATGTTCATTATTTTATGAATGCCGAAGAAGAACAGACAATTTAAAGGTAAAATTTTGTAACAAAATTACTAAATCCTCAAAACCTATAAAAATAATCCTCAAATAGGGAATTATTATTATCAAACACTTCCGAGATGCATATCATTAGCTCATCCCTTACCCAAGTAGAACCCATGAAAAACCACAAATCACGACGCACTTCCGAAAACAGCAAACGCACGACTTGTGATTGACAAATTAATGCGGATCAGAAATCAACACCTTAACATGTTTATCATATCAAAAAATAAAAGATAGAAAGAAAGAACGAAACCAAAGCCAAAACCCTTACCCCAAATTCAAACCCACTTGGTATACCAAAGAGCTGTCAGCCCCCGTTGAAAATTAATTAAAAACATCAACAGAACGCGTCGAGATTTACAAATAACTGTGTGGCTCCTGGAATTAGTGTAGATAATTTCACAACGGATTGCAGTTGAGCTTGGGTTGAGGATGAGTTAGGAAATTTGAATTTGCTTTGGGTTTGGGTTTTTGGTTGTTGGTGCTGCTACTGTGGGTGGTTGTCGCACCTTGGCGATGGCTTCATAAACGACACACCGAACCGCAAACTGAGCCATTCATTCATGGTTCACGAACCCTGAACGGGCTCTAATCAGCAACCCTTTTTGTGCGCGACACGAACCGAGTTTGCTTCAAATTGGGGTAAGCTTCGTTTTTATATATATATATATTTTTTTTTTTTTAGGTTTTTTGATATGCAGATTCCTGACAAGGTCCCTCGGTTGGAATGGATGTGGATGATGTTGATGTTGATGATGATGATGTCATTGCGTGGCTGACAAAACGCTTGACTGATTACACTTGTATCTGTTTTTTGGTGGCGGGCGCGTGTGTCCTGCGCTGTCCTCAATATGCTGAAGGATTTTAAATTGTTGACTCTCCGCTCTGTGCTGCCGTGCTAGATTGTGCGCTTGTGATAAATTTGGTTTATTGAAAGGCGTCAGTGCGTGAAATGATGTGTGTCAATTGCATGAATGTCCCCCAACCCTCTGCCCAGGGGCCACGACCGGGGCCGGGGCCGGGGCCGTGAGAGTTTTCGGGCTTTGCATTTGTGGATTTGGGTTTGTCGAGAGCTGAGTTGACAGCGATTATGCAAATCGACAAAGAACTGCATTAATTCCTGTGGCATGTCTGCCACTAAAATAGATGAGATACGAAGTGGGAGTGAGTTGTGGTCTCGAGTCTTGAGCTTCGCTTTGTGGCCAACTTTAAGTTTTGCACTACGAAATTTGCATTGTTGCAACAAACTCAATTTATATGCAAAGCTAACTTGGCCAAGACTTAAGTATTTCTTCTTCGTTTTTCGTACGCTGACGAAATAGTTTTAATGAGCAATTAAAACTTGATAAATGGCCCCTGAAGGTGGTCAATTCCCACTTTAATGGCTTATAAATCGCGCACATATGCACTGCAGTTCGGGCTGAGAACAAAGCTCATTAGTGTTAGCACGATGTCAACTCATTTTAATTGTTTCCCCCGCCCCCTGGACAGGGGCGTGGGTGTGTCCCCCTTTGCAGCAAATCGAACTAATTTATTGTTGTTGTTTGTCGTGTGCGACGCGTCAACCGCAAATTGCTTAACAGATTGTTGAAATTGTTTAAAATTACATTTGGAACAGTTGCGCCGAGGGTTGACTTTCAGTTCAATACAAAATCCGCACCTCAACGCCTCATTGCGCAGACCCCGCCTCCGGCCCCCGGTCAAGCGGCCGATAAACTGTCAATTGTCTGACCACTGCGAGGGGTGCATCATAATGTGCCCACTGGACAGTGACCATCAGGTCTCGCCCCTGCCTCGGACTCATTAAAATAATTGATACGCTTGTCCGTCGACGCCTTCAGAGCAAATTAATTGATTGCTGCGTGTGCGCAGTTTGATTTTATGTCCTAGCTCTATTAATTAGTTGATAGATTTATCCACTGTTCTGTAAATGTCGGCAATATGAGCCAGATATATCTGTGCGGCTAACACTTTTATAGCGCTCGTAAAATGCGTGCAAAATTCTTGACAACTCAGCAATCAATTCAGAATTACTTGTGACAGAAATTTAAAAATAAAATCTAAGCCGAAGCGGAAGTACACTAAAAATAAGTTTGGGATATAGGTGGGATTACAACAATTTCAAGGAACTTTTTTTATTTAGAATCAAAGAATAAAAAATATTTTAATCAAGTGATAAAGTGAGTACTAAATATAATATTTGTTTAATTTTCATATAAAAATCTATGAGCTGATAATATGATACGAATTTTTACTTTTTAAGCCCTTTTAAAATAAGCAAAAGTAATATATGAGTTTAATAATAATATATTTAATGATTACTTGGTAAGTCAAGCAATTTCTATTACATATATGACATATTATAATCAGGAATATTGAAAATCTTGCAGGTTTTATTATATGTATATACTCTCAAATGTGTGACCGTCTCATGTGGCGCCCTGAAATTTGTTGTATAGATAAATCTTTGATTATTTTGTAGCTAGACCATTTTAGCGGAATTATTTCAGTTTTATGTCGGCTCCAGTCAGTCCGTCGAGTCGATTCAGCTCGACGGGCGAGCCATAAAACTTTTTCCCGCTTGCTTTTTAATCTTCAGCAATTTGTGTGCTTATCAGTTGCGTGTAATTGTTCCGCAGAAATTAACGGAGGAGAGAAGCAAAATGGCGACTGCCAATGACAGTCAACCGGAGGAAACTGGCGAAGCGAGTGGGAGGTGGGTGGGCGGGGAGGGGAGGGGAGCGAAGAGTGGGAAGGCTGAGATGCGCTCAAGTGGCGAGATAAAAGCTCTTGAGCTGAGTTAATGACTTGCCGGCGCAGTTGGGGGCGTCAGCAAACTGACTTAAGACGCCATTTTTATAACTGTTGTCTCTGCAAGACGCTTATATGTTGTGCCCGATTCTGGCGCTGTTTCTGATACGGATTCTGTGTCCATGCTTCCAAGTGAGCGTGGCGAATGTTTTAATGGCGACGTCGCGACACTTGAGTGCAGCCAAGTGGTGAGTGGAGAGCCGAACGCTGAGTGCGACCAGGGCTAAAAATGAGGATGAAACGAGGCAGTCAGCCAGGCAGGCACCCTCAGAGCAGTGCTGCAATGGAGCACCAGCTCCAGAGCTAACAGCTTAACTCAAGTGTGGGCAGCCAGGCTTTGATTTCGTAGCTGGTATTTGCTGATGAAATCACGTACATTTAACACTCAGCCACGCCCCAATTTATATATCTACATATTTGAATTTTAATTGCTTTCATACGCAATTGGGCTATCAGAAATACGGTTATTTCGCTTTTTTTATATCACGCATCAATCATCATCGATCAGCTCTGGAGCTGGCGCGGATTTGCCAGATGATTGTGCCTGGGATTTACAATGCGGTTTCTTTTGAGTCAAATACAAATCCCGACGTGATGATAAATGCGTTTCTAAATGCATTCTAATGTGGTGTTCATGATGGCTTCATCTCTTGGTTCGTGATGTGTGTGCCAAAAACGTAGCCCCAAAATGCGAGCTATGCTTTTTTATTTTTTATTTCACATTTCTCACGCAGCTGCCAAGCGTATCCGATGGATATATCACATGAGTGTGTTTGTGTGTTGGTGTGTGTCTAACGCAGAGGCTGTCTTTGTCTGCGTGAAGAGCACTCAGCAGCAGCAGCAGCAACAACAACAGCAACAACAAAATTATTTGCATTTCAAACTTTTGTTGATGACATTTTTCATGAAAATTTTAATGTTGTTTTTTTTTTTATTTTTTCTTTCACAGCTAAGATACCTGTACCTGTACATTCGCGTTTGGGATATTAAAATATGCAGACCCCTGGCTTTTTACACCAGTCTGTCTCAGTGCTGAGCGGAAGATATGCCTGCCGAGGGGGGCGGGGGCGGGGCGGGGCGGGGTTTGGGGCTGGCCGCTTGTCACTTGGCCGCAAAACTTTTTCATATGTGTTGCGTTTCGTAATGAAAGTTGAGCTGACAAAAAGGATGGCGGTGCGGGGTGAGGAGCTGGCACACACATTTTCAATATTCATGTGGCATATAGTATACACATATACACATGCACACATACATATGTTTGTGTGTGCTATGTAAATGCAGCCCGTGCAACTTTTTTAACATTTATATGAATATAATTTAGAATGAATTTTAAAATGTTAAAAGCTGAGCCGCAGCAAAAACTGGAAAAGGTGTGTGTGTGTGTGTGTGTGCACAACAAATACATTAAAATTCCATTAAAATGACGTCAGACAATATGCAGGAGAAGTACGTTATCTAATGGCCATTGCTTCAGCGAGAAGTTCCTATTAAAAGCCTTAGTCAAATGTTGTTCATATTGGCCAACAGCGTGAAGAGAACTTCCTTCTGGCTACGCATGCGGCAAGGTCCTGCCGTCCATGGCCAAATGGTCCTTGGTCCTTGGTCCTTGTCACAATTATTGTATAAATTAACGTCACAAACAAATGTTACAAAAGCCGCCAATGAAGTGGAATGATGCGATTCTACCCCTCCCCTCTTCCCTTCCCACTGCCCAACACCACCCCAGCCCAGCGCCAGGACATTTGACAAGCTGACATCCCTGTCGTGCTGTCCGTTTAACCGCAAATGTGCCTAATTTTTCGTTGTTATCCTTTGTGTTGTCCGCGCTGTGCGGCTTCTTCTAATAATGCGTAAAATTTAATGCGCCTCTTTCGAGTCCTCGAGGTTGCAGCTCACCAAACTCAAATCGCGACAAGTGATTTTCAGATTTACGACTAGCACTTCGGCTGTGGGGGTTTTCTACGGGCTCTTTGTGTCCTTTTTGTTGTGCTAATGTGTGGCGTTTTTATGGCTTGAAGCAAATTTGATTTATTGCCAAAACTTAAGCGTCGAGTTGTTCGCCAAGTTGTAAAACTTTTTCAGCTCCCGAGTTCATCTTATAATTGATGCGATTTGCGGTTCATAAAGTGCAATTGTCTGTGAACTGAGGACTGAGCAGCTTGAAATGCTTTAAGCATATGCGAGATTTTTTAGTGCTACAACAGGCAGATGATATGCGAGCTGAACTGAAGACATGCGAGTAGTTAAATAAGGAGAGATACTATCTTAAGTGTAATGCTAGTCAATGTACCATATAACAAAAAAAAAAGATTTGAAAACTGCGGTAAAATGTACAATTTTGAAAAAATGAAAGAATCTATTAAATTATAGATTTCAATTTATTTAGGTATATATTTGGTGCCAACTAATTTATTTTTTTTAAACTGTAAGCGTACTGTATAAATAAAAATTAAAAATATAAATTGCTTAAAATTGTTCATAACTGAATTTAATACTGTTTTCAATTTTAGTTTAGCTACATTGAATGAACAACCTAACTTATAAAACTCACATAAAACTTATTTAGTTCAATTGTTTTTTTAATTCTACTCAAAACATGAAGTTCTTGCATATGTAAACTTCGTTCTGCTCTATTTTTTGCTCAGACAAGAGACTTTTTCTCAGCTCATTCTCATGCCAGGCGACAGACTTAAAATCGCCCTCATTAGCTGACCCCAAGTGTCTCAAACTATGCAATTTACATGCAGAGAAGGCCGCGTACGTTAAGTGCCATAGATACGAGCAGCGGAGCCCGAAAACCCAATAGAGCATGCAATATAGCACCACCGAGTGGCTTTAGAGCCACCGTCGAACCTGAACTCACATGAAAGGTAGTCAGCCAAATGGCGAGCGAATTATGTTGTTGTTGTTGTTGCTGCGGCGCGGCAGAAAGTGGATAGAGAAGTGTAGTATCGTAGACGGAGGAGATCGTTGCGGGCGATACATAAAATTTGAATGCGTTTTGCATACATTAACCCACTGTTGCCGGCAGTTGTTGCCTGGCCAGAGAGGGGAGCCGAGCAGCGTTAACGGTCAAGTCAAATACCTTTATTAAATTTTATGATTATTGGCTGCAATTGAGCAGCCGCCCTGGGAATGTGTCGCTGACCATCGAATAATATCCCCCGTGTCTAGTCTATCTATCTGCAGCCCAATCGCAATGCTTCTGTTCCGTTTGCCCTGCCCCCCTCCCGCTCCCCGCTCTTCGATTTGGAATTGAAATTTTATGCACAGCCGTGCGGAGAGCGGCTGAAATTCTCACGCGTAACTGGAGCAGTTGGTGGCTGCGTGGAGACGAGTCGGTTACAATTTGTGTTGGTAATTCAATTTACGTTTTTGAAATTTTAATTAACTTGCCAACAAGTTTCACTGGGTGTCTCTCGGCTCGCAGCTTGTCTTTACACATGTAGACACTGCTCCACAGCTCCACAGCCCCACAGCGCCATCCCCTCCCCCACTCTCACTGTTTGTATATCAATTACCAGCCGCTTAATGTGCCACAAATTGAAAGCCATTAAGATTTTATGTTTTGAAAGGTTTCTGGTTTGGAGCACAGGGGGCGCAGCACGTTCTCTCCCCCTCTCTCTCTCTCTCTCCCTCTCTCTCTCTCTCTCTGTGGCACTGTAGACACACATCAATCAGTTTTGGGCAGCGATCTTCTGTCTGCCGTCTTCTCTTCTGGGAGCCTCGCATTAGCTATGCGGCGTGGCGCTTTAACACAATTGCTGTGCTAGTTCTTTAAAGATCTTCCAGATGCAGATACATCTCGGCCTCGCCGACAGCTGCTACCTTTTGTGTACAGCATTGGAAAATTAATTAGAGCTCGCCGTCGGCTTGTGGGCGCTTGGGCCAGTGGGCGTGGCGCGCACGCATCGCTGATCAAATTGAAGGCAAAGGAAATGGCAACTAAATACATTTTTGGAGCCAACTTAAAAGTTGACAGAACACCAGGCACACGCCCAGGCCCACAAGCTGGTCAGGGGCGGGGGGAGGGGTTGCCTGGCTGCTTGTTGTTGTTGGCGCTTCGTTATGCAAATCTGTCGACAAAAAAACGAAAATAAGGAACGCGAGCTTAAATGAAAATTTTGAGCGACCGCTATATAAAATACTATATATAGTGTGTATATGCAAATGGTATATAAAGAAACGCCAAAAGACAAATACAAATAACAGCAAAAACAACAAGAACAACAACAAGAACAAACAGCAAACAGTGAACAACAATTTGGGAAAATGATGGCAGGACAAAGGAAAAGTGGAAACGCGAGAGATACGCGACGGTTTTTTGTCTCTGCCGCGGAATAAATAATAAACGTAAACGAATTAAAAACGCTGCCAAACGAACTGTCCTCCTCCTTGATCTTGGGCAAGAGGCGGGGGCAGGAAGCGCCTCTTGGTCGTTCCAAGGAGCTGCTCTTTCAATATTGAATGCGGCCATCAAAGTTCTTCTACTTGAAACTGGTTTTGTTTACTTGGCCCAGACAAAGTTTATGCGCTTTTCAATTAGTTTTAATTGAAATTCTCATTGATTGGTCTCCGGCTGTTGGTAAGCAAAAGTAAAAAGTAAATTTGATTTTTTGCTGTAATTAAAACTTGCGCGTTGCGAGCTGCAATTGTAATTGAGATTTTGTTAGATGGATGTAGGGCATATGTAGGGAAAGCGGGAGATAAGGAATAATTGAAGAGTGCAGCAGAAATTGATAATTAAATTTATTTTGGCATTTTACGAGATATGCTTACAATCTGTCTTGTTTTTACCTTATCTGTAAGCATTTTCACATGGATCGAGCATCCAATTTTTATTTGCTTATCAGTCTATAGCAAAAAAAACATCATGACCTGCAAGAAATTCGCAGATTATGATGTCAGCATATTTTCGCACCTAGTTACAAGCATAAAATAATCGGAATTTAAATAGAAAAGAATAATTTTATTTTACAATTATTGTAAGCTCTTCAATAGGTTAAACCAGTAACAAAATTTTTATCTTAGGCTATGTTTAATAAATTTTTTGACTATTTCTTATTGATAAGTAGAAGGTATTGTATTTAAAAAAAAACACACACATAAATATCTGATGCAATATTCGAACAGTGTATTTAGTAGCTAGGCGCTTTTGAATCGAGGATTTTTCAATTATTTCATTTGTGTTCGAGCTCGTGCGGGCTTATCATCTGCTGTTTTGATAAGCCCAGGAGTTCACATGATCTCTGTAACTTTTCAATGCTTGGTCCACCTTTATCTATGGATGTTTGCCAGTGGCTTGGCCATTTCCTAATGAAGTTATTCTCATGCAAAGACCGCACAGAGATACGGCTATCGGCAGTGGCTATTGCCAATATCTATTGGCAACATGAGAAACAATATTTGAAAGTGCCCGTTCGACTTGCATTAAAGGAACATTTTATTCAATTGTGGCCACACAAAAACAAATAAAAACTTTTTTTACTTTTATTTATTTTTCTTTTTTGGCCACTTTGAGCACATAAAATAAAATCAAATGATGCGTTGAAATCGCCGCAGCCCCGCAGCTACTTTCTGCCAAAGGGCTTGGGATTGGCATTTGCCAGGACTAGACCAGCCACAAGGGCAGGCGGGGAGGGGCGGGGTCGTCATATGTGGTTGGTTGAGTGGCCGAAGGGGAGGGGCAGTTTTTGGTTCACTAGACAACGCAGATGCCAGCCAGCCACAAGGCAAGTGCCTCCATGTGGCAACTCCCGAGCTGTGGCAGTCGCGGTGGCCATTTGATGATTTTTGCGTCACCGTTGGTCAAAATCATTTCAAGCGCAAGCAACTGGAAACTGTATAAAAATAATGAAAAGAACACAAAAAAAA
>SCDS01000524.1:71181-88991 GCA_004149465.1 Drosophila nigromelanica
AAAATAATGAAAAGAACACAAAAAAAAAAAAAACACTGTACGCAGAAAAAAAAGAAGAGAAAGAAGAAAAAGCAACGCACAGCGACGAACCAACTTGAAATAAATGGTCAAAAGAAATAAACAGTCCCATAAAGAATAATCATTCAGAATTCTGCTGAATTATGCATGAGCCGAGGCCGAGGCTGAGGCTGAGGCTGAGGCCGAGGCCCAGGCGCACATCCCCGAGCAGTAACTGGACGCCAGTCCAGCACCGCACAACGCGGGGGGTTCACATATGCGAAATATCCACACGACTCAGCCACCCGGCTGGTGGTGCGGTGCGGTGCGGTGTGGTGTGATTCGGTCCAAAGAGCCAGCGCGTAGCATCATTTTCCTCTTTATTATCTGTTTGTTTAGTTTTGTGTGCTGGATTTTTATCAGGCTTCTAAGCAGTTAGCCGAGTTAGGAGGGAGCTGCAGCTCGAAGTCGCCGTCACCCGCGGTGCTGCCAGCCACTTGCCAAAAGTCAGCAGCGTTCGCATAATTTTCGATAAAGCTTTTCGCCAAATGAAATTCAAGTGGTTACACATTTGGTGGCACATTCTCCACCCACCCATCTCCCCACCAACCCAGCTGCCATTTTTGGATGTCCATTTCTCTTGGCCGCCACCCCGCTCCGCAGTGCCATCAAACACTGGCCACTGGTCACTGCTCGTTCGTCCACGGTCCACGGTCCTTGGTCATTTTCATTTCCACATTATGCCGCATCTTATTATCTCAAGTTGTTTGCTTGCTTAGCGCTTTTGCGGTTGTTGTTGCTATTTTATTTATTGGCAACTTTGTTTGGCTCCGATAATAAACGAATGAAAGGTAATGCGTGCCTCACATAACTCTAACAAATAACATGCACAGCACTTCTGTTCCAGTCTAGACCCCAAAACTGTATATAGACAATCGTTCGCTGCGTCGATCTTATGCAATGCGCTTCTAAATGTCATCACTTTTTGTCTGGCTCTCCACATTTACATATATATCAGCCTGGTACTCATGCCTATTGACTATAACGAGCTTATCAGATTGGCAACCTCAACAGCCACTTATGGCTACAGTTGCTTCAGTTCGAAATCAGTTTAATGATCGATCGTTCAGTCTGGCAAACAACGTTGCCAAGCACCTTATAAACATGTTGTTTATAAATACTAATATATATATAAAAGTGCACACCCGTGCTAATTATAGATTAACCCTAATTAGTGATAAACGGCTTTTATTTCCAGTATCAAACGGACATTCCGAAATTTACTAGGCTAGGTCCACTGTGGACATACAAATTAATCTTCTTTTAGCAGCTTAATAGTTCTGGGCAATCACTATTCATATTTATTTATTTATGATATTAATATTCAACATCGTTAAGTAATAATAAATTAATATCTTCTTTTCTTCGGAAATAATAAGTTATTTTTTTTAAACCTACTTTGTCAAAATATTTCTTGATATGTTTTATAACAATTATATACAATAAGCTTAAAGTAGTTTTCGAATTAAAATATATATCGATTGGGTAAAAAAAATTTGTTTATATTATATGTGTATAGGCAAATGTTTAAAAAAGCCTATATATAGTTTCAAATATTAGTTTGTTAAGTTTTGTTGTGTTAATTGTTTGTTGTTATTGTTGTCCTGAATACTTGAGTTGCTTTTACTGTTTTTCTGTTTTGTTTACACAAATAAAAATACGATTTTTAAGGTATTATACAATTTTTAGATTAGATTTGAATAGAATATTTTGTAAGCGTGTTTTGACTGTAACTGTAAAAACATTTGTTGTTTTGTTATTGCATGATCGCAATCATGTGATCGACCAAAATGTCGCTGCGATGCCGCTTTCGATTGACACTTATCGATCAGGTCGCGTTGGCTTCACGGGGGGCCTGCAAATTGCTGCCGATAATGCAGCCCATTTATTGCAAAAGAAAAGCAAACATTAATCTGTTATTGTTTACGTAAATCTTGTGTGTAACTAAAATACGTCAATGCACGCATTTTCAAACTGAGTAAGTGATAAGGTCGCAACAGTGTTTTTGATAAGAGCATAATGCAAGATCATAATGGAAATTCTATGAGCACTGTGGGGCAAGGTTATTAATCTGTCGAAAAAAAGCGGGCGAAACACTCAGATTTCAGACACTCAACAGACTAAATGTGCTCAAAGATCGCTGAAATACTCTTGAGTTGAATTGAGCATTTTTGGGATTTCTGTGATCGTAATTGAGAGAAGAATGTGTTCATTATTAGTTTAATCGGTTCTGTTTATTTTTGTTTTTGCATGCCTTAAACAAAAACAGATCAAATGATCGGCTGCGGTTGGGGATTTGAACCTTCCGTAGAACTGCAAGCGACGCAGTTATCAGCATCAGCTGCATGATTTGTATATTTACGTTGATGTGTACTATAAATATACATAGCTGATCAGTGTTTCTGATTTTTGAAGCTTTAATATGCCGCGCTTGTAACTTGAACACTCATAATTCCACTGGCATTCAATCAACACAGACGTGAAAAGGAGAAGTCCAAACCAGCTGATCTCGTGACAAGTGTAAAGTGTCTCAATTTGTATATTGTAGGTATAAAAATAAGCTATTTTTTGAGTGCACTGAACGAACACATAAAAAAAAAAAAGAAAAATTCTTATTTATAACTGACTCGTGCAAAAATATGGCGCAAAGTCAATGTGGAAATTTCTGTGGTAAGAAACGATGCAAACTGAGATCGTTTGATCACCTTTAGTAATAAACATTTATTTATCAGCTGAGACAGCGGAGTCTTGCTGCAAGCGGGAGGCCGGAACAGTTGCCAAAAGCAGCGCACTGAAAGTATTTCCCGATAAGATCTACAAATCGGTGCAGCCCAAGGGAAAAGATGTGACGGGCATGACATGTGAATGCGGCGTATTTGGTGCCATTGCATGCGGAGATTATCCCACACAGGTGAGTGATGTCGATATGAAGTGGCATTTAATTGCAAATTGAAATGAAAATTGAATTGAAGATTAAAAAATAGGCGGTTTTTTTTATAATTAGTTGATACCTTTTCAAGGATAATCTGCGGTGACTTTAAAATATTACAGATCAGTTACTCAAAAATAAATTTAAGGCAGCGACAAAAGAAAATATTAGTTTCTCTTAATTTATTACGAATTTAAAATCGTCTATGTATATTGTGAGTCCTTTGTACCTAGTGATCATGTCGGTATATTTATAGATCTTTATATACATTACATTTTTGAATGATCGCTTTAATTTTTTTTAATCACTCGGTTCAGTTACTTGATCATTACATATTTACTGTAGATTAAAATGTAGATTTACAGTTGCGAGACAGGCCAGAAATGAAAAGGGTTTACTTTTCCCAAGCTCATTGATCACGTGATATCGGCAATCACTTTTGCTAACTGATTGGCATTGTCAAACATCCGCCAGTGCAAGCTGATCGCAAGTAGGTCACTGATCAACTGGCAGAGCCCCTCCCCTGTGGCCAACGCTCACCGATGACGTCAATGTGATCGGCAGCTAAAAGCGGAGCACCGCATGCTGCGGTTGTAATGGCTTTTAATCAGTTGCAGTATTGATGTCGTCTTATTTGTCGTCTGTTTGCTCGCAATGAAATGGAAAATAACAGGAAAATAACAGCATTTTAATCACGGGATCAATCCATTATCGGTCGTCAGCTTGTCAGCTGTTGCCATGGCATTGGAAATCGAATGTCCAAACTAAAGTATCTGATTGTGGTTTCGCTTTCCCCTTTTCGCAGCTGGACATCGCACAGATGATTTGCCTGGGCCTGGTGGCGCTGCAGCATCGCGGCCAGGAATCGGCGGGCATTGTGACCAGCCTGGGCAAGAGCTCCAAGAACTTTAGCGTGCACAAGGGCATGGGCATGATCAACAACATCTTCAACGACGAGGCCATACGCAAGCTGAAGGGCAACCTGGGCATCGGCCACACCCGCTACTCCACGTCGGCCGCCTCCGAGGCGGTCAACTGCCAGCCCTTCGTGGTGCACACGGCCCACGGTGCGCTGGCCATTGCCCACAACGGTGAGCTGGTCAACTGCGAGTCGCTGCGCCGCGAGGTGCTCGAACGCGGCGTCGGTCTGTCCACCCACAGCGACAGCGAGCTGATTGCCCAGTCGCTGTGCTGTGCGCCCGAGGATGTCTCCGAGCACGATGGTCCCAACTGGCCGGCTCGCATTCGCCACTTCATGACCCTGGCGCCGCTCTCCTACTCGCTGGTCGTGATGCACAAGGACAAGATCTACGCGGTGCGCGACTCCTACGGCAATCGGCCGCTCTGCCTGGGCAAGATTGTGCCCTTCGATGCGGGCCATGCGAACATCGATGACCAGATCGCCGAGGGCTGGGTGGTGAGCAGCGAGAGCTGCGGCTTCCTCTCCATTGGCGCTCGCTACGTGCGCGAAGTGGAGCCGGGCGAGATCGTTGAGCTGTCGCGCAACGGCTACCGCACCGTGGACATTGTCGAGCGGCCGGACTACAAGCGCATGGCCTTCTGCATCTTCGAGTACGTCTACTTTGCGCGCAGCGACTCCATGTTCGAGGGCCAGATGGTCTACTCGGCCCGCCTGCAGTGCGGCCGCCAGCTGGCACGCGAATCCCCGCTGGAGGCGGATCTGGTCAGCTCGGTGCCGGAGTCGGGCACTGCGGCGGCTCACGGGTATGCGCGTGAGTCGGGCCTGCCCTTTGGTGAGGTTCTGTGCAAGAATCGCTATGTGGGACGCACCTTCATTCAGCCCTCGACGCGTTTGCGCCAGCTGGGCGTGGCCAAGAAGTTCGGCGCACTCGCCCAAAATGTGGAGGGCAAGCGCATCGTGCTCGTTGACGACTCCATTGTGCGTGGCAATACAATTGGGCCAATCATTAAGCTGCTCCGCGATGCGGGCGCCACCGAGGTGCACATACGCATTGCCAGCCCGCCGCTGCAGTATCCCTGCTACATGGGCATCAATATACCCACGCGCGAGGAGCTCATTGCCAACAAGCTGAACGCAACGCAGCTGGCCAACCACGTGGGCGCCGACAGCCTGGCCTACCTCAGCGTGGAGGGCTTGATCAAGGCGGTGCAGATGAACAAGACGCACGTGAATCCCATCAAGGCGGGCTACTGCACCGCCTGCCTCACGGGCGAGTATCCTGGCGGCCTGCCCGAGGAGCTTAGCTGGTAGAAGAGCTTCCAGCGGCTAAGTTAGCTTTACAGTTAGAGTTTAGTTCATCATCAACTCAATATAATAACCCACAATGCTCATCAAGAATGCAGCTCGAGTCAGTCGAGTTATGTCTTAAATACGATAACAATTTCTTAATCTTAAGATAAAGCATATATGTTTTCTTAACATATTTAAATTATCTCATTAAATTAGAAAAGCTTCGAATAAATTGTAGTTGTTCATGTCTTTTTAATTATTGAATGCATTTCTTAGATTGTAAAGTTTTATTATTAAACAATTTATTATTAACGATATTTTTCAATTTAGTTTTTATTACATCAGCAAAATTTTTTCAATTTTCAATTAGGATATTTTCATGTAATGTCTACAGACAGTAGAAGAGCGAACGCTTAAAAGTATGCAACATATTCTAAATGCAAATTCCCATGAGCAGAAGTTGGGGATTCCCCGGGTTCTGTGCCTGCATGTCACGTGATAATTTCGAAAAACTGTCTAATGCCATAACTTCAATTCATTTCAATTTATATTTTGAAAGTTTGTTTGGCAAGCGGGCAACGTGTCTCCGCTCCGTTCCGTTCCGTTTCGGTTATAGCCGCATATCATACAATATGGTAATCGTGTTTGCGTTTTTTTTTTTTTGCTTTGCGCTTTCCGGCTCGCTTGCTGTCTCTGTTTCTCTCTTTGTCAGCTGAAGGGCGTTGCAGTGTCTAAAGCGGGGCGTTTAGGGCGTTTAATCCTGCGGAAGATGTCCTTGTGGTTATGTGGGGTTTTCTTTTTCTTGCTTTATTTTTTTTATGACGCGCGGGGTACTGAAGTCAACAATGTCATCATTATTCTTGAATATTGTGTTGTATTTTCGCAAACAATTTCGCTAAGCTGCGCAGCGTTGAGCTGGAGGCGGGGTGCGGTGCCCGGTGTGGCCGGGTGGCTTGGGGGCTGTGGCAACATGGGGCTCTGGTAATGACAAGGAGAAGAAAATAATATGCGCTGTCATTGTAACTCGCTTGATTAATTCTTGTGTAGGGTATTTATGGGTTTAGATGTCTGTTTGCTAATGTTAAATCTGTCAGTTTATAAAATATGCAATATATTTGTATTTTGGAATTTGTAATTATCCAGAAAGAAATTATAATTTAGTTTTGTTTTGTATTATATTATTGTTAAATATGAAAATAATTTATATTTGCATCTTTAAATATTATTTAATTATCAAAATGTATGTGCTTTTTTAATACATCTTTTTGATCCCATTGTAGCGCACTCGCTCAGTTGGTAGAGCTGAACCTAAAAGTCTTCCGTTTCCTCTTCTTAGCCATTGCCACATACAAGTGGCTACAAAAGGAAGTGACTCTGGCAACATTGAAAACAGACGCTGGCACTTCTCTGACACAATCGCCGGTTGCTGCTATGATATGAAAAAAAACCATTGCTTGCTTATGTGCGCAGTCGATCACAAACACATACAGACACCCACACACTAACACACACACACACACACACAGGGACGTTGGGGCGGTGACAACTAAGCAGAGCCATATTGCCACTGTTTCAAGCGCTCTTCCTCTGCCCTCTTCGTCCTGCGCCGCGCCGCAAAACATGCTTTAAATTTTTTAATAACGCCGGGCTACAAGAGCGCTGACGCCTGCGTCCGGAGCCGGATCCGGCTTCTGTTTCTGTGCCCGGCGTTGGTGTAAGCTACCCCATCTCCATAACCAACTACGTCAACGTCGCCAACGCCATCGCCAACGTTAGCGCCAACGTCAGCGCCCGCTGCCCGACGTCGTCATTTGCACAGAAGTTATGTAAATTAATGTTTACTTAAGTTCCCCATGTTATTTCTTCGGTTTTTTTTCGCCTTGCACTTTCACAATGTTGCCTACTTCAAAAACAAAAGCAGACAGAGGGCGTTAGCTGGCTAAGGGGGCGGGGCAGGTAACTGCTAGGCTTTTGGGCTAATGGCAACGGCAACGGCAGCGCTAACGGCTGAAGGTTGCGGGCAGCAAAAACAAAATATAAAATAACAAAAAAAAAAAAATTGCAATAAATTTGCCAGTTGCTTCTGCAATTTAATAAAAAGCATTCAAGACGTGGATGCGCTGATGTGGAGCGACAAAAAGAGGATTGGGGGGCATCGTATAAGCAATCATGCTTATTATTATTATTGAGTCAAATGGCTGAGTAAATACTTCGTGTGTGTTGACTGGTGTAAAATTATGGCAATAGCATGCAAATGAAATGGCAACAAAAGCCATTGGCACTGGCATCATGTTGATTATAATGAAGCCTCAAGCATATATAAATATATATATATATCCATTAGCTGAGGTATTCTGGCACTTGAGTTGAATTGCCGCTAAATTTAATTTAAACATCACACGGCCCCAGGGCTTGTCAGGACATGTCCTGGCAACCACTTGACACTTGACGCATGCAACAAGTCAACAGACGAGCTGCCTGCAACTTTTGCCAAGACAAACAAAAGACACCTTACATCGCCTGCTGGCTGTTTTGGGGCAACACGCAACGTGGCAACGTGCCTGGCATTCCAAATGGCAGGCGAAAACAACAAATCAAATGTGATTTTCTGGCCAATATATTTGGCCAAAACGTATGCGGTCCGTTAACTGCCTGGACAACTTTACAGTCAGGACATCCTTTCAGTTCATTAGCAAATCAAACTTCCGTCTTTTCCTCAAGATATTCTGGCGGTCCTTGTGTCCGACAAGGGAACATACCGTGTTACACCAATAAACAAACGCTCCACCCTGCCTGCATGACTGGCCAGGAATTTGCATTCCTGACCCCTGACCCGAGTCCAAAAATTTGTGTTGTTTGCTGGTAATTTGATTTAAAGGCTTTTCTTGACCACAAATTGGCCGCAACATTTTTGGGTAGCAAAGATCTCTTGGCCAAAATAAATTTAAATTTTATATTTGCATTTAGTTTAAAGAATATTATAAAATATACAAAATACAATAAATCATTTTTTGTATCATGATTTAAAATTCTAATAAATTCGTTTACCAGATATGAAATTTAAATAATTACGGGAAATCAAAGTAATTAAAAATAATTGTCATTATACCATTTGCATTAATTGTACAATTAAATAAATATATTTATTTGAATTACAATTAACAACTGTTTGCAACGAGTTTTTTTATGGCTGTTGTGAACCACCTTTGCCATCAAGTTGTCATTTGAATGAATTGTATTAACATTAAGCACATCATCCATATAATTTAAATGCCTTGGGGCGTTTTGCATTGATAACAAGTTGTTATTAAAATAATATAACTAACAACAATAAATAAAACAACTGACGCAAAAAGCACAAAAAAACAAAATCAAAACTTAACCAACGGGAAATTGCAATTTACAACAGGCAACCCAAAACAACAAGTGCAGCAACAACAAAAACCATGTTAAAAAACAAAAAAAAAAAAATTAAAAACTGCACAAACAATTTTCAGTTGAGCGGCCATGTAGAAATTTGCAATGGTGGCCAGACAACTGCGACGGCGACGGCGACGCTGACTGCGACTGCGATTGCGGATGTTGAATGTTTGGATGTGTCGGTCTGTTGTTGTTAATTCTGCTGTTGTTGTTGTTATTGTTGTTGTTGGCTAAATCGGGCCCACAATGAACAACGAGAGCACACTGCGAGAAAATTGACTAGCATTTAAACAATGAACAAGAAACGTGAAGTTAAGGAACGCAAAAAATATTGAACATCAACCAAAACACAATAAAGTTAAAAAATAAAACTTAAGAAAATATAAAACAAACAAATACCGTACAGTTGGTAGTATACAAGATCTATGGCAAGTGCACATCATGATTTGTGGTCTGACTGAGAGCTGGCGCTATGCGTTGCACATAGGTGGAAACCGGGGGGCGACCACGTGGCCAGAGCAGCACAGCGGCACCCAGTGGGTGATTCATATTGTCATTGGCGGGAAACTCCCGCATTGGTGGAGCATCCACTTCGCGTCGGCAATTGGGACAGACGTTGTTGCAGCTCAGCCAGCGCAAGATGCAGTTCTTATGAAACAAGTGGCCACAGGGCAGGCGGTGCACAATCAGAACCTCATCTTCATCGTTGGCCATGTCGAAGCAAATGGTGCAGTTGGCGCTGCTTGGCAGCGGCTGTTCAATCGATAGCAGTCCATAACGGTTCAGGAATTCCTTGATCTTGATCATTGATGGGCTTGAAATTAGTACTCGATGATTTCGCAAAAATTTTCCTAAAAACTTTCATTCAAATTTGAGTTTTTTTAAATAACGTTTCCTTGTATATTTAGGCTTTGCTTATATTAATAATGCGATTTACTTTAAATGGAACAGGAGAGTATTTCATGGCACATGTGATTTAAAATATATTTTAAATATTCGAATTATAAATATAATAAATATAAGCGATTTACACACCTCCATTTTCTTCCAGTGTAGCATTAACAACAAAATAATGAACTACACGCAATGGGAAGCACAGCAGATGCAGTTTGTCTACCTGGAAAATAACAATCAAATGTCAGCCAATGCCCAATGCCTGCCCGGGCAGCTACAGCTACAGCTACAGCTGCAGCTCCAGCTCCAGCTTGAAATCATCACGCTTTGTCACACATGTGTTAATGGTCGCCGGAAGTGAGGCGCCCCTCAAAATGGCGACCCGGGCAGCAGCAGCAGCGGGTGGCAGAAGCCATTCTCTGATTGTTGTTGCATGACACTCGAATCTGAGATTTGCTTTGCCGCTCTGCGCGCTTTAATTATAATTATTATCTTTTTGCCGGGGCCAAGCATGCGCCTCCAGAATTGGCCAATGCGGCGGGAAAATCACTCGACGGCACGCGATGTCAAATGGATGCAGCCCCCCAGCTTCAAGTTGGAGTGCGGGCGGGCGTTGCATTCTTTTGTGCACACAATGTTCATGCATATTTATTAAGTCGACGCGCTTTTGTATTTATTGTGCGCAGTAACTAACTTTGTATAGTATATATAATGCACTCAATTTCCTGACTGCCCACTCCATGCCACAGAGCCTCCCTTGCAGACCCTAACACGCCCACCTGCCGTTGCCAGCGGCATCAAAGCCATCGTCGTCGTCGTCGTCGTCGTCGTCGACGCCTCTGCGTGCCAAGCACAAAATTAAATTATTTTAGTTCATAATTTTAAATTATAAAATAAATTCAACTGGAGCTGGAGGAAAAGTTGAAAAAGCTGGAACGTGGCAACTTTAGTGAATTTTCTATGGGCCGCGGGCTCGCTAGCAAATGCAATTTGAACATTTTTAGAAAATATTTAGAAAATTAACGCAAAGTTGTGGAAATGTTGCGTCTACAAGGCACGTTGTTAGTTTAGTCTGTTCCATCTAAAAACATTATGCTAATTTTTTATTTTATTGCGTTGTCTGGCATAGGTAAATTATGGGACATTGAAGAACATGGGAACTTTGACGGGCTCTGCATGGGAGATGGTCACTACAAAAATATTTTTGTATGAAGCAGCTGTGTGGGTAAAAAAAAAAATGGAAGAGGGTGTTTACAGTTAGCAGCTAATAGCTATGCCAAGTAAGTTTGAGTTCAAAGTATATAGTTATCCGCTTAGTACTGGAAAGATTTTACATATTTTGTTCTAAATTTCAAGACATTTTCGTTCTTGAATACTCTTTAATAAATTATTGAATAAATTGTTAGAAAAAGAATGAAATAGCTTGGAAAAAGTACATTTTGTAAGAATTTGAGTACTTAAAATGTCAAAATTTCTTTAAAATTTGCAAAATTCTTAAACTAGGAACAAAATTGTAAGGAATGGTATTAATTATATTTATAATTTTTATTTTATATGTAAAATGCATAAATATTTTAAAATAAATATATAATATATCATATCATTTAGCGACTTTCGTACCGCACGACTTCCGTAACGTCCGCCCCCGAACCGTTACGAATGCCGACTAAATCCACAGAAACTCCAGCGGAGTCCACAAGCCCGTTCGTTGCCCGTTGGAGGCGGGCGTTGTTTTCAGCACGCATGTCCTGAAACATGCCTTTGAATATTTTTTGGGGGGCTCCGTTGGGTTTGTGGCTTCACTAAGGCAGCGCCATCTGGCGACGTGGAAAGCCTCGTACGGATTTGAATATGTTTTGTTGTTGCTGCTGCAATTTGCACGATAAAAAATGGAAATGAAGAAGAAGAAATGAAACGCAAAGGTAAGCCAAGAAAGAAATCACGTAACTGTCAAATATCTCTTCATATCTCATTTTATGTTGATCGACTGTGGGAAAACTGGCGAGAGCTCTGAATAAAGTTTGTTGTTGCTGCTGTCTCGCTTTTGTTGTTGAGCCGAACTGAAACAGATCTTGGCTAGCAGATAATGCCGCAAATTCACACATGTCTGCCAGATTATGCTGCGAACTGGTATAATTTTTATGGAACTCTGTGGGTTTCGCCTCAGCTTGGTTGCCTGCTGCTTCTGCTGTGGGTGCGTTTGATGTGGTTTTCAGCATTTTTGGCAGTCAGCGTCGGAGTCACGTTTGAGTCCCATGTTTTGAGTTTGAGTGATGATCCAAGTCTTTTATTCCAAGAAGCGGGCCAGCCACTCAGCTGACTGAAATTCGTTAGAGAGTCTCATAGAGTCGCTTCATGGGGTGATTAGCACAGGTGCCAGCTTATCTGGGTGACTTTCGCCAGCTGTTTGGGAAGTTGTTCGCGTGTCTCGGGATTAGCACAAATCGCATTTCTAATTGAGCAACTTTGCTTATCGCATTCCCATTCTTACCCGTACCGGGTTCTACATTTCCACAACAGCTCTATCCATTAGCTGGCCATTGCAATGGAATGCACGGCACGCTGCGCTGCGCTGCGCTGAGCAGCGCCAGAGACCAGAGATACATCGAGCGTATCATAACCGGATCGGAGCGTGAACTAAAGCCCAAAATGCACTGCGGCGGCAGTTCCACGGGAGTTCACTGGAGCGCGACGCGAGCTCCGTCGCGACGGGCAGCATTATTAATGGACGGGTCCACGCTTAGAGCACTCCGAAAATTGCCCGTCTGGCCGTGGCCAGTGCAAAAGCTGAGAGAGATCTCTTACCGCTGATAGCCACGGTCAAGTTCACGACGTCGACCGCGACCGCGACGGAGACGCTGGCAGCGTGTCATTAGCATGTAACGCGACTAAATTGAAAATGTAACGGATCCCCTGCCCCCCGGTCCGTTGAGAGCTCATAAAGCCGGTTGCGGCGGCGCGCTGCGATAAGCGATCTGAAAGGAACCCCTAAATTGTTTATTGATATGCCACTAAGAAAAAGGACTCGCAGGACGGGCCCAGCACCTGCCTGCGACCGCTGCAGCCTGCTGCTCCCGCTTTGGGTGAAACGTAATTAAAGGGCAGCTCCCATGACTGGCATTTTTTTGTTGTTGTTGATGTTGTTGTTTGTCTCTGCATTCTCGATCACCTTGAAAGTAAAAGTCGCCTCAATGCATTTTTATGGTAATCGCCGAGCGAGTAAAAACGAGTAAAAACAACTTTGCGCGCAAAAAAGCATTAAATTAAAACAAACAAATAAATGAATAATAAGCTAAGAGAATGCCCGCCAGAGAGCGCCAACAATTTGCATACACACACACACACAGAGAAACATATATCTGCTATGTGTGCGACAGCGATCGACGGCAGCAACTGTGTGTGAGCGAGCGAGTGAGCGTATGTGAGAGAGCTCCTAATAGAGAGAGAGAGAGAGAGAGAGCTGAACAGCTGATCATCGCTGTTGTTGTTGCTGTGCTTCAAGTTATGCTTAGATAATTTTAATGGGCATGCAAAGTGTTTATTAAACACGGCAACAACGTCACATGCTAATCGGGCGGCGGCCAATTCCAGTTAACGTTATCGTTACACTTTTTATGCAGATGCTTATTGAAGTAATGAGCCTCGCTGTTTGTTTACGTAATTAGGCGATGCTTGTTTAGCATGCGATACAATTTAAACTAGTGTTTGCTGTTGTTGTTGTTGTTGTCCAAAACATGTTTTAAGTTTTTCCTCCATTTCTGGGGGCCGCTATTTGGCGCACAAATTCAAATTTGAAAAGATGTGCGTGCAAAAGCTTTGAACAGAGTTGAAAATCGTCTTAAAGAGCGACAGCGTCAGCCAGCTGGCGTGCGCTCTTCTCGCACTGGAAGCAACCGCTGTGCGAGTGTGTGTGCGTGTGTGTTGGTGTCTCTGTCTGGCTGTCTGGTGGGCGTGCCCTCTGCTGAGCGTCGGCGTATGGCAGTGCGCAGACGCTGCGCTCAGAGAGTGGGCGTTGCCAGAGCGACGCAGCCGCATTGAGCAAGTGACTGGAAGGAGCGAGACGGCGCTATGCGGGCCACATGCATGCGAGCGAGACGAGCATAAACAAAATGGCTGCTATCATTAGCCAACTGCCGGTAGATGGCGCCAGTGCCGGCATTTGGCCCCAGCTGCTGCTGTTGCTGTTTTTGCTGCTGTTGCTGCTGCTGCTGCTGTTTCTATTGCTATTGCCGCTTGTGTTGTGGCCCATTCGCAAACTGTAAACTGTTTGGCGCGCTCGCTAAGCGATTTGGGTTAGGAGTGTCGTCGGTTTCAACTGCGGCCACTGCTACGGAACTTCTCGGCTTGCTGCCCCCGGCCTTGTAGGCGCGCATTTCCGTGCCGGCCACCGACAGTTGAGCAATTTTTCACTCGAGCACAAAATGCCGCCTTGCCGATTTTCACGCAACGCTGGCCGCCACCTCCTGTGGCGCAGAATTCAGGTTGCAGGGTCCGGCGTCGACTGAAGTGCATTTTGTGAGTCCTGCTTGGGATCACAGGATGTTGTTCTTGTGGCGCTGCTGCTGCTGCTACTGTTGCTGCTGTTGCTTCTTCTTCTACTTCTTGCTAGGGTCGAGGGTCGTCTGCTCAATAATTTTAACATTGTTGCCATAATGAAAGCTTTGCTCCTCATTTAAAGGCAGCTACGTCCTGCACAATGCGCTCAGCACTGCACGCCGACGCCTGTGTAAGGTCCTTTTTGTGTCCGAGACTCTGTAAAACATGCTTCCTGTGCCGAGCTCTGCTTTGCTGTGCGCTCTGCCGGCGACGACGCTACGCAGCAGTTTGCGCAATAAAATTTGCATAATTTTAAATGTGTGTGTGCGAGTGTTTTTGTGTGGGTGTGCGGGTGTATGTGTGTGTGTGTGTCTCTTGACTGTCTCGCATATCCTTGCTGGCATATCCTTACGCATTGTCTACCGATTGCTGCACACACAAAAACAAATGAGTCTCGCGTCGAGGCAAAGCACAACTGCAGCAGGAGCTGGCACAGCTTTAAGGCAGCTTTAAAGTCAATGCAGGTGCTGCGATGGGGAAGCGGGGTTCGGGTGGGACTGATTAAGCTTAGGTTAGTCTATTAAAATTTTAGAGCTTGCTAGTCGAGAGAATAAAAACAAAGACTGAACACTGCCAAATCCTAAATAATAATAAATGAGAATTATTAGAGCAACAAAATTATAGAGAACATTTGCTCGAACTGCACCAATATTAATTTTATGATATAAATTAAATAAATTTTGTATATTTTGATTAAGCAACGTTAATTAATTAATACATTACCCTAATTGCATTGCCTTTTTTTTGCCGTGTAGAGTTGTTGTTGGGGCAACCTACTTATGTTGCTCGTTAGACATGCTTATTGGGGCTATTAAAATGAATCAGGACAAACTATAAAAGTCAACCCCTTCGAGCCGTTGCCCAAAGCCCCCCCACTGCCTAAAGAGCCACCAACAAATGCGTCAAAGTTTGTTTCGTTTGTACATTTTTTCACTTTTTTTGTTACTACTTTCCTTAACGTTCTGCCAAAGTTTTGGGTTATATTTTTTTGTTGACTCTTGTTATTGTTATCAACATTAAATCAAAGCACAAAGACAACAACAATTACAAAAGGCTTTAGCTTGGGTATAACAAAAAAAAAAACAAAAAAACAGAATGAATCGGAATACATATCTATAATGGCGCGCACCAACAGCCAAAAAAGAGCGCGGAGCAAAAAATGAGGGAACACAAAATTTACAATGTCGCCGGTTTCCGTTCAGAGGGGGGATGCGGGTTTGGGGACTGGAGTGCTGGGGGCACTCTATGAGGCAGTTTGGGGGCGTGCCGTTGCGTTGCGTTGCTTTGGTTTTGTTGTGGCAATAAAATACATCATAACGGTATCATAAGCGAGCGAACAAAGCGAAAGGCGATACACACACACACACGCACGCACACACACACACTCGTACACATGCACACATAGAGCCAGAAATAACAAAAAAGGCAACGAAAATCTGTGAAAAAAATCCATTTGCAGGGCGGCGGCGAGAAAAAATATTCAAATTTTGTTACGATGCGCAAAAACAACAAAAGCAACAACAACAAAACAGCAACAACAATGCACAAAAAAACAAAGTCTAAAAAAAACAACAAAAACAGAGGCGCGCTATTATGACAACAACAACAACAACAACAACAGCAGCAACGACAATGGCGGCTACAGGAAATAGTCACACACACACGTAAACACACACACACACACACACATACGCATACAACACGCACGCAACTCGCACACACTTGACGTATGTGTGTTTTATGTATATGAAAGGGTTTTACGTACCGTTAGTTGTCTCCCGTTGTCCCTGTTGCTGCCGTGTCCTGTGGCATGTCCTGTGCGTGCTGCAGCAAATAAAATATTAAAATTGGTTCAATGAATTTCAATAACAACAACAAACACGAAATCAAAACTAAATTTCGCTTTATTGATAACGAAACACAAGGTAACGAGCAAAACGAGCGGTGGGTGGGGGGATACAGTGGGTTGGCAGCGGGATCCTTCGGTTGCGTGTGTGCTGATGTGGTTATATACTACGACTACCACAGTATGTCCCAGCACTTGAAATATGCGAATGTTTGATGATTGAATGTGAGTGCCGAAGTAAGCCAAAGGTAGGGCATACCCAGAGTTAAGGGGGAAGAGAAAACTCTAGTAAAATAAAATGTAAAAATTTAACCTGATAAAAATACTTTTAGATTAAGGGTAATTTGTATAGGAAAATATAGGCTATTTATTATGGAAATGTACCAACTACCTTTTAGTCAGGTGAAGATATAAATAAAATAAAAAAAAGATATATATTAAGTATTTTAATTTAATATTGTAAAGGTAAATTATTGTTATTTCATACAAATATTGAAAAATCTATTCGGACAATTTATTTTATATAGATATTTGAGTCTAAAAACATAATATGATTTGTTATAACTAGTTAAACCTTTGCAATAACTTCTAATAATATTTAAGCCCGTTCTTATAGACTCACTACTTTGATAAGTTCTTCTGGTTAAATTAAAAGAGTTAATTTTATATTAATATTTTTGTTTGTTTTTAATTGCATATTTATTGAAATAATATGTAGTTTTTGTATTAAGCGAATCTAAAGGTCAATATATCTTATATATATACTATTTTTTTTAGCCAAACTTTGGATATATCTTCAAGTAATGAGAAAAGTTCAAATAATCTTGTGATTTTCCTAAACTTAATATTATCAGATATTATAGTTTCCATAACCCCTTTAAAGTTTTTCAACGGTGTCTCTGGTGTTTGCGAATATTCACATATGTATGCACATGTGTGCGACAAAGTCCGCTTATGAATACACACACAAGCGCAGAGACAAATCTGCAAACATTAGAGTGTTGTTTTATGTGTGTGTGTGTGTGTGTGTGTGTGTGTGTGTGTGTGTGTGTGTGTGTGTGTGTGCGTGCAATGCCGTCAATCTTAACCCTTCTGCAGTCGTGCGTGCTAAGTTGTGTCCCCGCCCCTTGAGCCCATCTCTCGAACTGATTTGCATGTTGTGCCATTTCAATACGTTGTGCACTTTTTGGGCAAATCGATAAGTGCGCTGAGTTGGCAGCACTGGCAACGATTTGCATTCAGCTGTTGTCACGCTAATGAAAAAATCTCTGAATCTAATCGCTGATTAACCGAAAAAATAACTACATGGCTGCTGAAATGATTCCCATCTACAAGATTATATAGTAGATATACATCTATATATATATATATGTATATATATTTATATACGTGTGTATGTATTTGTGTGTATGTGAACATACGCACAGGGTTTTTCTATTTGGCGACAGTGTCCAAAACAAACACACACACACACACACAAAATGGCAACATCGACTGCCGCAAAGTTTGCTCCCAATTTTCCTTGCCCAACTGGAAATACCTACAGGGGGCGGCTGGGGGTGTCGAGTACATGACAGGCAGACGAACGTGCCGCATTTGCTGGGGGTTGAAAGGACGCACACACACACACACACACACGCATACCAACGCACGTTGGTAGCGACAAATAACAAACAACACACAAACTGAAAGCAGTGCCGCAGCAGGACGAAGCCGGTGGGGGGCGGGTTGGGGGCAGCGGGCAGCTCCCATCGGGGGAATGTCGCGTATTTGCCTGGCAAGGTGGCCCACCTTCCTTTATAGTATTTGAGTTTATTGTATGCGTGAATATTCAAATGCTGCGAACGTGTGTATGT
>SCDS01000525.1:0-30000 GCA_004149465.1 Drosophila nigromelanica
TAATATTTAAAAAAATACAACGACTAATGGAATATTTATAATTGTGTTTGTGCTGTAACTGTATAATTTTAAAATAATGCAATCGTGTTCAAAAAAAATTGTATATTTTGTATTGATTTGATTTGATCTATATATATAACAACTCTAAAAAATTCTCAATTTTTTTCTCTTACTACAGAACTGGTGGCGGCAGCATGTTGGGTGACGTAAACATATCCGCTATACTTGACTCCTTTAGTGTTAGTTACGACAAAAGAGTAAGACCCAATTATGGTGGTAAGTAAGATGCTATATTCAAATATAACCACTAGTTAACCACACTAACTAGGCGACTTGAACGTAACGCAAGTTGGGGGCACAATCTATGCAATATACTATAACCATATATAAATGTAGAGAGGTTACAACTTAAGTACTAGATTTAAATCATCTACTCTCTAACTGACTAAACTTATAGTAGCATTATTTTGATCGCATATATAAAGTACTAAATATATCTCAAATACAATATATCTACATATATATAAATATATAACCATGCCAAACAAACTGTACGTGTTTCAGGACCTCCCGTCGAAGTCGGAGTCACCATGTATGTGCTATCAATCAGCTCGCTCTCAGAAGTGAAAATGGTACAAACTAAATGACCTTTGTACCTTAAACTCCTAACGTTAAGCGCTCTCTCTATCTTTCTATCTCTCTCGCATATTCTCTGTCTTTGTTGTTGGAATTTACTTTTTTTTATCTTAATATACATTTCACTTAACTTACTTTAGTCTTTCAATTCGTATAACACACTGCTTCAGTTTGTTGCCCTTACAAAGAAACAAAAACAAAAAAAAAGAATAATATGAAAACACGTTTAATCCACAAATACATATCTATATAACACATACACCTCTTTTTCTTTTCGGAAAACGAATTTGTAGAATTATTTTCAGTAAATTTCTGTTTATTTATCTGGCCTATTTTGTGCTGTTCTTTTTTATATTTGAGCTTATCTTATTTCAAACTTCTCGTAGGTCTCTCAAGTTAGTGCTGACTCTTATAAGGTTGAGCTATAACTAAACTTTTCTAACAATAGGTCCTTTAAGTATCCATCAAAAGTGAGGCTCCGCATAACTTGCATTGATTTTCTGTACACCCAGTAATCCAAAAACAAAAAATCATTCTCTAACTTAGTAACTGTCAACTACAACTACAACTAACTTAAGATTGGCAATGCTTTTTTCTTATCAATACGACTTCACTCTTTTATTTAGTGTGTACATTTTATTGAATCGAGTTTCGCTGTGTGTATGTGTCGTTGACAACTTTGAGTACATTTTTTTGTAATTGGTCCAGCACAGAAAACAAGCTTTCCTCCCCTCCACCCTTTCACACACACACACACACAATTCCTTACAAATCGCAGCAACGACATAGAAATTCATGCAATTCATCCCATTCCCCCTCTTACAAAATAAAAAAAAATTCTCACATTTAAAAGCAAAACTAACTTGTGCTCATATCATGGATTTTGTTTTCGCCTTCTTCCTCTTCTTTTTATAGGATCACACAAATCATACAAAGCTTTAAGATACATTTTCTTAACTTGCAGCTGCCAACAATTCTGAACAAATCAAAGCTTTTTCAAATGGTGTGTTAAATCCGCTATCACAGCAAAAAAAAAAAAACAAAAAATAAATAAAAAAAAAAACTTAGCAAAAAATACAAATTTATTTTTTAGCATTGATATTATACGCTAGAATTTATTGTTCAAATTTGAAATACACTTTAAAAAAATATATAGCTTTTATATAGCTGGGCCTTAGCAATAACACAAGAAAAAAAAAAACAAAAGCAAAAAATTACAAAAAAAATTTAAATAAAAAATACTCAAGCAGCTAGATTTGGTTTTCATTCGGCGCGTGCATCAAGAAACAACAAAAGCAAAACCCTTCAACGCACAATTTTAGCAAATATGTAGAAAATATGAAAGAAAAACGCGCACAACTGTACTTTGTATATTTAATTTTGCTACCGAAAATTAAAGTGCAACATAAAACATAGATCATAATAAATAACATGTAAAGCAAACTGGCTGCTGGCATCTGGCAGTTTACAGTGCCAGCAAAAAGTCTGCGTCTGTCTCTGTTATTTTTGCGATGGCGTGTGTGTATTTTAGTTAATAACTTTTTTGGGTTCTACACTAACAACAAGAACAGCAACTACAAACAACAAACAACGGTTTTAGTACAACAACAAAAATAGCCACAACAAGAACAACAACAAGAACGACAATATGAACCAATTATAATGCAAAAACAAATGCAACAAAAAGAAAACCCCTCAACCGTGTGTGTGTGTATATGTTGCAGGTCCCCCTGTGGAGGTCGGCGTCACAATGTATGTCCTCAGTATCAGTTCGGTTTCGGAAGTTCTCATGGTACATACCAAATCAAATATACCAACTTAAAAACATTTTCAAAAAAAAAAACATTAAATAAATAAAAGAGAAAATCAACTTTTCTGTTTTAAAAATCTATCAAAAATTAAATAAAAAAACAATCATATGTCTACTTCTTAATTTCAATCTCTACCAAATCTCTACCCCAACTATCTACCAAACTCTCTCTCTCTCTCTCTCTCGCTCTCTCTATCTCTCTTATTCTCTCTCTCTCCCTCTCTCTACCCTCTACCTTTACTTTTGCTTAACACACCTTTTGTGTCCACATTTGTTCATATTTAATTTCGCTATATTCACCTGATTTCATTCGTTTTACTTTTTCATTCATAATCTTTTGTTTTGGAACATTCAAAGCAAATTGCAAACTTCCAATGCATATATACCCATTATACAATATATAAACATTATCTAATATATATAAACATATATTCTACAAATTTTAACAATTAAATGTTGTGTTCATAATTGTTTTGCGATGCCGTCAATTTGTCATTGAGCCAAAATAAAGTACATTCTAAACAAAACACACACATTTCATACAACGTTTTATAGTTTTGTGTGTATTCAAATTGGGCAATTATATAATTACAAATCCTATATGTTTCAATGTTTCTTATAATCCAATTAATATGCTTAAACGAAAGCCTTACGAAACTTTTTATAGCAATTCTAGTTTATATTAACAAAATTGTTAAAAAATTCTTATAAATATACTCTCTACTTTCCAATCTATGCTCTTGTTAAAAATCTATAAATTTTTAAATTTTACAAATCTTTTTTTTTTGGAATATCACTTAACGTTCATGGTTATATTTTCCTTGCATCCCCAGACTCAAGCGAATTATCTTGATTATTTTACTCGCATTGGTTAAATTGCTTAATATTGAAATTCTCATTTATCATTCAACTAGCTAATCGTACTTTATTATGGCCAAGGGCAAAAGATAATCACAGCAGTCCTGTCGACAACGGCTGCGCGCATGCGTTTTTTGTTAACAAAATGAATGAATATGAATAATGTACGCAATATAGCATACTCGTACAATATTGTTAAAGCTCAATGTCATATGTGAAATACATATATATACTCAATATATATCTAGCGAAATATATAAGTGTCAAGGTACTTCTGTGTTTATTTTAATCGTTTTGACAGGTCTCAGAGAACAAAAAATAAATTAATTCAAATAATTCATTTTTGTTTTTGCATTTTAAAGTTTTGCATAAATTCGAAATTATTAAATTTTATGAATTTTTGTTCGCCAGCAAATACAAAACAAAATACATACTATTGATAATACAGTTCCATTCAAATTAAGTTAAATTTGTTATATTTTTTATTCTAAATATCTAACCCAAATATCCATACTTCATGGAAGCCCTAAATTAGACTAATTATAGTTTCTCCCATTTGATCTCACTACTTTTGTAATCATTGAAAATAATAATAAAAAAAAGATTGGCTCCATTTTAGCTAAATATATAAACACATCTTATATACACTTCACTGATAATGAGGTCGCTAGAGAAATGCATTTAATTGGCCCCCACCCAACTAACAAAATACAAAAATAAATAAAGAAAATATCACGTAAGATTCTTTTGCGCCAAACATTGTTACCATGTTTAAACCAGACACACTGTACTTTTAAAGCACCAAAAAAGAAAAACAAAAAAGAAAATCAACCCACTGTACGAAACACAAACTGCACCGTTACGTAGAGCACAATGCTGGTCGGATTGACACGAGCACCGTTTGGCTTTGGCATCAAGTCAATAGCAATCAATTTATGCGAAAATAACGTGGTTAACATAACAGTAACATGTACACGAGAAGCGGCAGCGTAATACGAAACACGGAACACGAACAAGACCCAAATGCCCCATGCCAACAACAGCAACATGAAAAACTTTGTAGTTTCGCTCATGCATACTTTTACACACACACAGTTACAACAACATGCGCATAAACATAGTATTGTATAACATTCTCCGCATTGTTTTTTTTTTACAACTTTACATTTATTTTTTTATTTGAACAACTATCAAAAAAATTCTTTAAAATAAAAAAAAAACAAAGCCCTGAGAAACAATTGAACAAGAATCACAAGATACAGATACATACAATCTCAAACAAACTTACATTTATAAGGATACAGGATACAAAAAACAGGTAGACATAGAAGATACAGATAATAATATGAAACAGATACAATTATAGTTAAAGATACAGATATAATTATAAAGAAAACTGCAGATATTTTTTCAGGACCAAGTACAGATATTGAAAAATATTTTAAATAGATGTGGATATACTTATATGTAGATACAAATACAAACATGTCAACAGATACATTTATTGGTACAGAAATAGTTGGAGATACCTTTATTGGACCAGTTAAAGATACAGTAACAGATAGAGAGAATATAAACAAATAGATACAGATACAATTACATTTATTGATAAAAATGCAAAAATATATGCTTTAATATATATAGAGAAATAGCCAGAGATACTTTAAAAATGCCAGTTTAATATACTTTTACATATACAGATACTTTTACTGTTACCAATAGATACATTTACATTTATAGGTACAGATGTTAATATAAATGTTAAAACAGAACTAGGAATACAAAAAAAATATTAATACATTGACGGAAAATGTTACAGGACGAGTTACAGATACTTTTACAGATACAGAAACCAATACATCAACAGATACACATACATATGAAAATACAAATGCATATATCTATAAATACATATTGATGCAGCTTCAATTACAGATACCGATACAATTATGCCTGCAGCTATGTAAATTGTATAAAATGGTTAAAAATAAAAATAAAAAGAACAATACGAACAAGAATCCCACTCTTTTGCCCACTCCGTTCGAGTTTAATTGTATATGAAAGCCGTACCATAAAAATATGTAATTTATAATTTTGAAAAGCCTCGAGCCCTTTTAAAACCATATATAAATAACTATAAATAACTGCCTAAGAAGCTTTAATATTTTTTAGTTTCGCTATACTTGAACTCCTTTTTTGTATGTTAAAGTTTTGTTTTTGGCGTGCCTGTGCCGAGTGGAAACCAAATCTGCTAGAGTTGAAATTGAGCCTTAAACTTAGATATTTTATCCAATAAAAGACGCATTGAAAATTGCATTAATAATGTCACGAGTGCGGCGGGCAATTTTCAACTAAGTACTTACTCTATACATAATATGCTACAAAAAAAAAATAATAAAAGTTCTTAAAATACTCGAAAAGAATGATAACTTTATACGCTCTCTACCGAAATATCAATTGCATTTTAACTATTACTTTTTCGTTTTTCAATCTTTGTTTCAACGTTCCAGATCAACACAGATACAAACATACGACTTGTGTGTTCTGCCGCGTATCCAAAATTAAACCCAATCCAAATAGCAACACACATACACACACATGAAATACACAGTTAGACTGTACTATTAAAAATAAACCTTTGTCACTCCCAACCCGCCCCGCCTTGCCCCGACCCGCTTCCTTTTCTTAGAACGCTTTGTGCGCTTTAGCTTTAAGGCACTGCCAACAGCCGCAGCAGCAGGACAACAAAGAGCCAAAAGCCAAAACAAGCAACAAAAAAAGCCAATACCAGCTAGCAATAGTTAAAATCTCTGTACAAATGGAATTATTACAGTCATTTGCCTTAGCGACGTTAGCTATTAAAAAAATACTTAAAATCTTAAATTAAGTTATTGCTATCTTTTTCAAGTAAACAGAAAATCTCTAAACTACTTCACATCACAGCAAATCAAATATTTGTGAGAGGTTTCTGAACTGCTTACTGTATATAAGCTTATTTAATATTACAATTTTTTTTATTTGTTCAAGTTTCTTTTTATGTTTTATTTATAATTTTATAGCTTTCTCCTTTTTTTTATATTGAAAAAAATTCACGCTGCCCAAAATACTGTAAATTTGATGTTTTTGCATGACACAAAATTTAAATGTGTTTTTTATGCCCCAAAAAAATACGCAGAAAAGAAAATCTCCCAAGTCCATTGACTTTTTATATTGCCCATATTGTTTACAAATTGTTGCACGATATTGAATACTAAATTTCCAGTTTCAGTTTCTATCACAATGAATTTACTTTGTGTGTATTGTTGAGCGCATTCAATATTATTTTATTCAATTAGAAAAATATGATAAAATATACAATATATAAATATCAATCTGTTCAAAATTTTCCCTAATTTCTAATTTCAACAATTCTAAAACTTTCTTAAACTTTCATTTCGATATATGAGAAACATATAGTTTTTTGGTTTTATTTTGTATTAATCTAGCTCTAAGTGCTATCAAGTTTACTAATAAGAAACAAACATCTCTTTTTGCTCCCATTTGTAATCGAACAAAAAAAAACCGAATCGATAACGTTAACGTATTGGTATCGAAATTCGTGTAACACCCGAATAGGACTTTACATTGGATTTTTACTTTCGTCAATTTTGGACCGATCCTCGTTTAGCGTATAGAAAACGACCTGGTGTAGAAACACTATCGGTTGGATCAGAATTCATTAAGAATATTTGGGTACCTGACACCTTTTTTGTAAATGAAAAACAATCATATTTTCACATTGCAACAACCAGTAATGAATTCATTCGAGTGCATCATTCTGGATCGATAACAAGAAGTATTAGGTAAAAATCAACTATCTTCAGCAAATCAATTCAAATGCAATTTTCAAATTTTTTTCCATCTATATGTGTATGTGTATCTACTTAAAAATAATTAAGAAACAAAAAACAAAAAAAAAAAAATAATAAAAAAACAATGTACTACGAATAATTCAAAACTATTTACTAACAATCTAAAGAATTTTTTGTTCCAATTATTTTTCAACCCTTTTTGCAACTTTGTACTGTTTTTGATGTGTGTGTATAAATGGATGTTGTAATTTACTAACCAAAAACAAAAAAACAAAAAAAAAAATAAAATACAATCGAAATGAAACGAAAAGTTCAACAAAATGAAAAACAGTTTTCAATCAAGTGAGTTCAATTGGCAAGTGAAAGCGATAGAAAGTTGGCGTTATTCCGAGCGTAAAAATAAATCTTTTGCACATTTCATGACATAGTTAGTTCCACAACTTTCTATGAAGTTTGCAAAAAAACCGAACAACCCCTCCGTCCTCACACAACAACAAGAAGAAGAGCAAGAAGACAACCTTAAAAAAATACAAAGGTACCAGTTGTGTGTCTTTTACACCGCAAAAAGGTTGCACTGGTCGCAGTAGCTACAGTAGCTACTGGGCATATAATTTTCTACTACCTTTAAACAAGAATCTGTCCAAAATCGCAACCAGCAACAGCAACATTTCAACGACAGCTGAACTAACTAACCAAAAAAAACTAAAACCAACTAAACGCCTTATCAAGTATGCGTAGTATTTAGGCCAACCTCATGTTAAACCCTGCGTAAGAGCCACTCGCCTCACTAACTACAACCAAATGCCACTCGTAACTCTCACTTACAAATTACAATGTTGTTAATTATTAACATTTATAATACCAATTATAATAATATAATGAATGTTAACTCATATCCAATTGAACTCGCTCTGTTTCAAAAGAAAAAAAAAAACAACAAAAAATATATTGAACTTTCCCCTCAACCCTTACCCCCTAAATGTCGTAAATTATTTGCTCCTCCTCTGCTTATTTAATTGTTGTATCAATTAGCTGTGTTCATCCAATGCTTCTTCCAAATACTTACTAATCAACATTTTCTTAATTCAAAAAAACAAAAAAAAATCGAAAAAAATGAAAACATTTCAGATTGACCATCACCGCATCGTGTCCAATGAATCTGCAGTATTTCCCCATGGATCGGCAACTGTGTCACATCGAAATCGAGAGCTGTAAGTACCATGGATAATTATTTTTCTATTCAAATTTTAATATAAATTCTCAAATGAAAAGTAAACAAAGCAAACAAAGAAAAATTATAATAATAAATACATAAATTTGGTATCAAAAAGAAAATTGTAATTAAAATCGATATATATCGATAAGAAATGAACTCATTCAGAATATGAAGCACTTAACCAAATCGAACCCCAGTGGTCAAAGTAAAGTGCCGATGTGCTTAGTGTTGGCTAACGCTCAACAGCCCGCTCGTTACGCCCAATAGAATCTGTCTAGTTCAGTTTTATCGAAATCCAAACTAACATCAATTTGTATTTAGAGCTCATAACTAATTGCATCCGCACCAAATTTTGGCCACTAAGCTTAAGGCCGCGCGCTGTTTGTTCAGTGTGGGCAGAAAATTTAATTCAAGCTTATGCAACAATTGACAACAACAACAACAACAAAAAGTGTTGAAAAACGCATGCAAGCAAATTGTAAGTCAACTCACACAGAGAACCCACACCTACCATATATTTAGTATCTACAAGAAATACAGAAAGAAAAAAATGAATATTGGACAGACATTCAATATCTAAATAGGGGTTTATGTACTTTATGCTAATGTATTTAACCAACTACTCTTATTCTAAATCCATAGAGTTTTTGAGGCACAGTGCTCGTTTTCGTTTCAAATAGTTTTCTGTTGGTTACGGTGTCATTATTCCTTAAAAAATTGGGCACACTGAAAGAACAAAAAGTTTTAGGACTGCTTTCATACATCTAGTATTAGATTTACTGCGTACATTTTCCCCAGTTTTTTATGTTTTTCCTTCTTTATTTTTTTGGCCATTTTGCACAGCCGCCAAATCAGATAATATATATCAGTATATTTTTCTAAGATTTATCCTGCAGCATACGTATAACTCTTTTACTCTCATGCTTCATCCATGTGCCCTAACAAACTCCCAGACAAAAAAAAAATCAAACGAAAAAAAAGCCAAGAAAAATTCATAAGATTGGTTGGTTTTCGGTCGCCTTCTCACTTACAGCAACCGCAGAAGGCTCCTGATTATGATCAATCGACTTAACTGAACTGAAATGTGTTTAACGATAATTATCTTAATACATATCAAGAGTATCTTTTAAAACAATTCAATGTATATTACAAAAAAAAGAAAAAACGAACAGCACGCTTTTACTCAGAGGCCACACAGACAAAAACAAAAACAAAAACAAAAACCTACCCAATGTAAATACATTTAAAATATATGTTTAATTCTTTGTCAAGACACGCCACCATAATTTTGGGCAACCGTTTAAAACTCACCATAACTTTATGAATAACCTATTTTAAAGTCTAATCTTAAGATACTTGTAAACACCCAGAACTCATGCTTATTGTGAGTGCAAGCCAAGTGTTCCTATCCGAACTATCCGTAAACTTTGATACAAACCACCACCACAATAACAATAAAACTAAAAAAACAACAACAACAATTACAATAATTAATTACCTACCGCCCCCTTTTTGCAACAATTAACAACAACAACAACAACAACAACAACAACTACGACTACTACCAGTCGGTTACACGATGCGAGATATCCGATATTTCTGGAGAGATGGACTGAGTAGTGTTGGCATGAGCAGTGAGGTCGAACTACCGCAGTTCCGTGTTTTGGGACACAGGCAGAGGGCGACCGAAATAAACCTAACCACAGGTACCCTCATACATTACAAACTCATACCAAAAATCCAAAAAAAAAAAAAAAAAAACAAAAAATAAAATAAATAAATACAAAAAAATACTACCAAACATTGTTAATGCTCCACATTAACATCTTCTTTGTTGTGAAAAACATATTTATAAACAGTTTTTGATTTTTCATTTTAGTTCATATTTCGTAATCAATTTTTGTGTTTTGATTTTCTCTTTTTTTTCCAACAAAAAAAAGGGTTTTTAGCGCATATATATATATCTATATATTAAACATACCAACAACATGCACATTTTCTTTAGTTTTGTGTTCACCTATATCGAGTGCTAACTGTAACCTTGTTCTACTAACTAACTACATGCATATATTGTGTTTCGAGTGTCCTCTACTAACCTCTGTTGTGCCTTCATTTGATTGATCATCTAATCAATATTTATCAATTTTATCAACGGTTTAACTGCTTAGCCAGTACGCAGCAGTTGTAGTCCAGTGTTAGACAGTGTTGCTAGGCGTTCCAAATATTCGTAATCTTCTACTTATTTCCAACTTTTTCCTTATTTTTTTTTTATATTGTACTTACGAGTCCAGTTCCAGTTGCCGTCCATTGTAGCGCATTTGCTTGGGTAGGCCAAACATGTGTAACCAACAACAACAACAAACAAGAACAAATATATATATAAATATAAAACTTTTGTATTTAAAACAATGTAAAATAAATATACAGAAAACACAAGAGCACCCATTTCTGCCATTTTAAGTGCTTATGTGTAAAAGACAAACAAGCAAAAATACCAACAAACTACTGCCAATAAGAACAAACAGTAGCTTTAAGTCTAGTTGAAAAACAAATTGTTGAATGCTCTTTATATTATGAATCCAATGCTAGTTGAATCCCCTTTGTATAATACAATGTAATGCGGAATTGTAATATATGAGCAACATCTAACTATTTATATTGTGAATCAAAAAATATATTTAACAACACTTTAAGCAACAAGTTCTGAATGAGACTATTAATTAACGTAATAAAACAAAAAATAAATAAAAAAAATATATACCATACCAATTTGACACGTAAAACAAAAATGAGTCAAAAAAAAAAAAAGAAAAAATTTGATGAAACTAACTATGAAATTATTTTTTGCCAATCATTAATAGTCTCACGAAATGTATTTTTTGTTTTGTGCATATTTTTCGTCAAAATGAACCACAACCGACAACCACACCGAACTGCGCCGAACCACAACTATATTACCAAAAAAATGAAATGAAATAAAATAAAAAACAAACATCTAAATTTGACACACAAAAAATAATAATGAACAAATATTATCAATTAATGAAAAAAAATAAAAAAAATACCGCATACAACCATCTGCCCAACATACTAATAAACACAAAATATAGTCGGCTACACGATGCGTGACATACGCTATAAATGGAATGAAGGCCCTAACTCGGTTGGTGTCTCGAGTGAGGTATCGCTGCCCCAATTTAAGGTCTTGGGTCATCGTCAAAGAGCTATGGAGATCAGTCTTACCACAGGTACCTGTAGACGGTTACCGATTTTTTTAAAACTTTACTTTTAACTTTATATTTATATATACATATATATATACATATATACTTATTTACCTTTACTACATATACATATATACAACATATGTATGTATATACAAATAGTGCTGATGACGACTTATTTTTTACTTTTTGCGTTTTCATCTTTGTTTCGATTAGTTGCTTAACATTCATATTTCATTCTTTACAACCAAAAATATTTTAATAAAGCACTCGTAATTCTTCATCTAACTAGAACAACAGTCAGGCTTGCAGTTATATATACATATATATACCTATATTGGGCTAAGTCTCTAGTGCAAATTGCTGAAAACTGAAAATGGCGACAAATTAATAGAAGTGCATGAACTTAAGCATAATATTTAGCTTTCTCTTAATGCAATTAAACTAACGCTCAATTAAATATCAGCAATCAATAAAAAAACGAGCTATCTTTGGCATGCCGAATGTACAATATCCTTGCAGAAATATTTATATTTAATAATTTCGATATAAACCGAGAAAATAGATTTTTTTTATGTATCTGTAAATACATTTTTAAGTAAAAATTAGATTTTTTCACCGATTTTAGCTATAGTAATCAAATCCGATTGAATTGAGATTATTCGACTGTCTGCAAGGATATGCGCAAATGCATTTTTTGCCCATTGTATAGGAAATGTTAATATATATATAAGCCTGAGTGCAATTTAGAAAATGAAAACATACATATAACAATATATAAGCGCAAGAATAATGCATGTTAAGCTAGCTGATTTTTTTGTTTTTTTTTTTTTTTGTTTTATCTTTCATTTAGTATTTAATTTATACTTGGTTTTGATTTGGAATCATTTTGTTTCTTTTTGATTTCGTCATTAGTTCATAAACAAAATTAAATTATTGGCAATGCCAAGCGAATCAAAATAGCATTTAAAATCAATCGAAAAGTTTTTCATTCTCCGCAAAAAGAAAATAACAAAAATTGAAACGCAAAACCAATCAAACTGAAATTGACTTAGGACATTTGTGTCATGAAACCATTTAAGTAAAATTTATATGCAAAATAAATACTTACATATATCTTCTATATCTATTGAACACCAATACAAATACAAATAAATAAAAAAAATAGCGATGCTTAACTTTATATGGCTTTTGTACTTAGATAATCATCCTTTCGATTTATGCCTGGCATTGATACTCGTACAAATAATTAATTATATTTTCAAACAGACACACACACATCAATACACACCTGACTATATACATTTTTATCTAGTCACATATAGTTTTTACTATTTAAAGAAAATAAAAAAGTAATTGCTGAAATTGAAAACGCTATCGAAAATTCATTTAGCATTACCCAACAACAGCAACAACCACATTAATATTGTAAAAAATTACAGAAAATACACAAAAAATATACTGCAATACATTAAATCGAAAAAAGTATATATATCTAGAACTCTAAAACTTTAATAAAATCTAAAATTAATTTTTTTTAATAATTAGCAGAAGCAAGCAACAAAATCCAAAACATATATAAAAAAATATATAAAAACAATTATCAAAAAATAAAAAGAAAAACCAGACGCCCTCCCAAGCATGCTCTCATCTTTAAAGTTTCCTTTCAAACAAAACAAATATATATATATATTTATTACATAACAAATCTCTCGTAGGCCAAACAAATTGTGCCTAAAGAGTCCTTGGGCTAGTTCTTTCTCTCTCTCTATCTCTCTCTCTCTATCTCTGCTCATGTTTACTTTTCTTCTTTGTATTTTTTTTTAAATTTATTTTTTTTTTGTCTCTAGTCTTTACAAAAGGTCACTTTCAAGAGGTGTTTCCTACTTATCTTTTTTTTCTTTGGTTACCTTTCTTAATATATATATTTATATATATATTTTAACATATTCGTTAACCTAAACTAATTGCAGTTAAGCAAGTAGGCGACTGCATTGATAAGTACTTCATCTAATTAGCACTTACAAAAAACTTTGACAATAAGTACATACGAATAATACTGCAGAGCCCATTATCATGATGTTTATTTTTGTCGATTGCTTTATTATTTCGTTGGTATTTAAGTACTAATACACATATATTTCTTAAATACCATTTGCATACCTAACACATACACATAATTTCTCTATTGACCAAGAGTCGATAAATTTATCGATTCTTATATAATATAGGATGCGCGGGCAACCCTGAGGTTGCGGCCATTGAAATACTCGTTTCTGTCAGTTAAATGCGCTCATTTTTTATGAAAATGCTTAATTAATTTGTATTTGTTCTTATTGGTTTCTCTCTAATTTTTGCCCTTTTAATCTGTTAGTTTTTTGTTTGTTAAAATTTGAAACATTTTTGTTGAGTGATGAAAACTTACTTAATTGTTACTAATTAATAAAACTATTGATTTATGAAGCAAAAAAAAAAAAAAGAAACAATAACAAATACTAGCAACTAAGTAAAATAATTACTAATAATAAATTACTCTCTGCTCTCTTTTTTCTCTTTCTCTCCCAATCTCTTTTCATATGCTCGGTCTCTGAAAAACTCGCAAAATTATATACACAACAAAATTCTTTATTACTGTTGATTATATTATAATTAAAATGAAATGATATGGTATGGGAAACAGGCAACTATTCGCGTTTAGCCTGCGAAATACAATTCGTGCGTTCGATGGGCTATTATCTTATACAAATCTACATACCCTCTGGACTGATCGTTATTATATCATGGGTATCATTTTGGCTCAATCGCAATGCAACGCCGGCGCGTGTGGCGCTCGGTGTGACAACCGTGTTGACAATGACCACTTTGATGTCGTCAACAAACGCAGCGCTGCCAAAGATTTCGTACGTCAAATCGATTGACGTCTATCTGGGAACATGCTTCGTTATGGTCTTTGCCAGTCTACTGGGTAAACAAAATCTAGCGAAAACATTTACCAAAAAACTAACACCAAAAAAAAAAAAAAAAATTCAAACCAAACCAAATCAAGTAGCCAATACAATAATTCCATTAATTCACACAGCACCACACAAGCATCTATACGAAACACACATACCCTGAATTTTGTGTGTTGCTTTATTTCAAATTTTCTATCACATCTCTATTTCATTAATTTTACGTTATGTTTCTATTTTTTTATTTTATTTTTTTTTTATTTTGTTTTTCTTTTGAACTTGGCGAAAGGCACTTGAACCAGCCCAAAATGCCAAACTTAACTCTTAACTCTAACACTTTGCCACTGTTCTTCGCTTAGCGTTTTGCAGCAAATACCACAGATACAAATACACTTACTTTCAACAGTCTTTTATTTTTACAGCAACAACAACAAAACGAAAAGTACAAGTTCAAGTAAATTATTAAATTCAATTTACTTGAAGTTGGCACACAATATTTTTGAGTAGATTTTTATTGCTCAATAACTTTTCCCCAACTCTATTCAATTTCTACAAATTCATTTAATGCTGGAAGTAGAAAAAATACTTTACACTTATATTCATATATATATATATGCATGTTTGAAATATATTTCTTTTTCAAGCAAACAACGTTGATGTATATTATCAAAATTTCAACAACAACAAAATAACATAAATTGGTTTACGAATATATTTCAAACAATTTTACTACAGTCCAGTCCAATGCTCTAACTTTAACTTTCTCTCTTAAAATCCTAACATCTTAAGCAACAACTCACACTTACCTACAAAAACTCTCAACTCAGGTCAACAACAACAATGCAAAAAAAAAAAAAATTCCAGAAAACAAAAAAAAAATCTCTTTTTTCGTATTTGTATGTTCTTGTTAATTTTTCTATACAAAGAAACAATGCAACTATCATCTAAAGAAAATGTATGCAAATTCATAGATACGCGCGCTGCCCTCAACAACAGTAAGGGCACAAAATTTCCAAGCGAAAAGTTTTGCACACATACACACACACACACATACACACACACAGCCACACACACACACAGCTACACATACACCCACACATAGTGCACTATATACAGCTAGTTAATACACAAGCTGAGCTTATAGAATACCCAAAAAAAAAATATTCGAAGCATGCTTCTGCAAAAAGTTTATATGCCAAAAAATTATTTTAGCCTTTTAGCTTAACTCTCGTACACGTATTTTAGTAGTCGCCTCAGGTTGACATTGTGTTCCAAGCACCCAGCAAAAAAAAAAAAAAATACAAATTACAACCGAAAAAAAACGAAATGAAAATAATTTTTTCAACATGATAAATGCATAGAAAATGCACATGAGCGAACACATTTCAACCTGTAATGGTACCCAGATATTAATATACGCCCAGCTTCCACTCTTACGCAAAGCCAACGAACAGCCTAAACTACAGCTACTTATTGAACATTTAAAAAAAAATAAGAAAATCGAAAAAAATCAGAAAAAAAACAAACACAACGATCCTTAAATCTCCAGCCCAGGGGTACGAGCTAAAACCGAGCGCATAAAAAAAATGATACCAGCATGCCTTGCGTCACACCTGGCTTGAGTCGCGATTGAATTGAATAAAAATATAAAAAAAAATAAAAATAAAAGACAGAACACAGTACACTGTAAATAGAGTCCAAGAAGACGAAGTACCGACGTTGTGTGTAGATGATGATATTTCAGTCTGAGACAGCGTCAAACCTCAAAAAAAATAAAATAAAATAATTAGAAAATATTGCCTTGATTATGAATATATATTCTAAAAACATTTGGCTTGTCAAGTCTGCGCCCCAGACATGACAAGCTCAAATGTTGGACATGGCAATATAATGTACTGAATTCTTGAGGTTAGGTAAGATATGATAGATGGTCTCTTTCTGTTTCTGTTTCTATGCATTTACAGCAAAGGCGACCTCTGGGACAGGGTAAGTAAACTCGTTCGTTACTTGTTCCATTAAAATAAAAACCAAAAAAAAAAACAAAACATTTTTTACTCACGCCCCTTTCCTCCAATCAGTCCGTTGAGTCGTGCATACCCCAAATCAAAGAATATAGCACCCATTATAACATATATCTCAAGTGTAAGTCCTTGTGACTACACTTTAAATATATATATATATATATTTATTTAGTACAGTTCTCTTGCTTCCTGTTTATATATATATAAATACAATCTGTGCATGTTTAACGAACTGCGACCCCATATTCTCTACATAAGGATTAAACATATATATTTATATATACATATATCTATATATATTATTCAAATCGTGGCAAAACGAAAAGCTGGAAATGTGTGTGTCCCCTACACAGGCGACTGTTCAATGAATTTGCATTTAAGGCACGCACAGGAACATTTTCCTTGAATGATGGTCTCAACTGCAGATATAAAAAAAATTTTATACATAAACCATTTGGCCAACAAATTAACTTTTTTTGTTCGTTCACTCATCTCACAACAATAACAGCAACAGAAACTTCAGAAGCAGACAGACAGATACTGACAAGCGCATATATACACACACACACACACACACATACACACACACACACATACTCACACATACACACACACACATATATATATATACTCACTCACACGCACACGTACACACACACACTATCATTTAGCGTTACACCTTTATTGTTCTCTATCTATCTTTCTCTGTCTGTATTTACCTCTTTCTTACATGCACATACCCTTACACACACACACACACACATACACACCAACACACATTACACTTGCTTCTCTCACAACTTTTTTTTGTTGCTTGGCTAACGAACAGAATATGAATTTATTCAATTTTTATTTAACAACCCACAACAACAAGAACAACAACAACAGCAAACACACACACAAGTGACGTTGATTATTTATACCCTGTACCCTGGAAAGTGGTGCAAATAAACGAAAGTTTTTCTATTTCTTATTCAACAATAAACCAAGTAAAAGTCTGACAAAAATATGAATACAAAAGTCCGATGTTATACATGTATATATTATACATGGATCCCCTCAACATATCCCAGCTCCAGCAAAAGACCAAAAAAATAAAGTATTATTATTACTTATATTAGTTATAACTATCTTGTTAATTATATATAAAATACAAATTTACATTTATTTAGCCACTTTAGATCTTGGTAAAGGGTATCTGCCAAGTCGAGCCGACTCGACTGTCATATTCTGACTTATTACCCTCTGTAGTGCTTACCCAAATAAAACCTTTCCAGTTTTGATTTAATATTCCGCCAACAAAACTTCACATATACACATATATTATCATATATCAAAATTATTTATATATCACAAATTCTTTTCTATTCATCTCTCTTCTTATATGATATATTTGCATAAAAAATTTATGTATTTATATATCTACATCTACATTTACAAATGAATGCCAAAAAAAATTAATATGTTCCAAACAACGCTCCATTTTCCCCACATACCGTTCCAAACCGTACTTCAAAATTACAAAACTGTGCAACAATTCAACTAATGACTACAATAACAACAACAACAACAACAACTACAACTACAACAACAACAACTACAACAACAACAACAACAACAACAACTACAACTACAATAACAACAACTACAACAACAACAACAACTACAACTACAACAACAATAACAACCACCAATTTATTCAACTATCAACAACAAATCATCATCCAAAAACTCATGTGGAACGTCAACTGATTCAAAATTTTGTGCATCCGCATTAATTCTTCCCCCCACCTCCACGTACCGCCCGCAACCGTCCGTTTGCCCCCATTACCAAAAATCAAAATTGTTGCATTCAAAAAAAAAAATAATCAAAATCAAAATCAAAAACCATATATATTGAAATCAATTCTTAATGAACTGACAAAAAAAAAAATACATCAATTCGATACTGTATCCAATATCCAATATCATATCGCAATCGTAGAATACGCCACCGTCGGCTATATGGCAAAACGAATTCAAATGCGAAAACAAAGATTTATGGCGATCCAAAAGATAGCTGAGCAGAAAAAGCAACAGTTAGATGGTGTGCAGCAGCAGGCCAATCCGAATCCGAATGTCGGAGGCGGACCCGGTCCTGAGCATGGACATGGGCATGGTCATCATGCCCACAGCCATGGTCATCCGCATGCGCCCAAACAAACAGTGAGTAACCGCCCAATCGGCTTTTCAAATATCCAACAAAACGTTGGTACGCGCGGTTGCTCGATAGTGGGACCCTTGTTCCAGGAGGTGAGATTCAAGGTCCACGACCCCAAGGCACACTCCAAGGGCGGCACTTTGGAGAATACGGTGAACGGCGGCCGTGGCGGCCCCCAATCCCATGGACCCGGCCCAGCGCCCGGCGGTGCTGGACCTGGCGGTGGCGGTGGTGGTGGCGGCGGTGGTGGCGGTCCGCCCGATGCTGGCGGCGATCCGGAGGCGGCAGTGCCCGCACATCTTTTACATCCAGGCAAAGTAAAAAAGGTAAAGATTATACCACATCCATATCACTAACTCCCTATTTAGACTCAAAGAAAAATTCATGTGAGAAGCATTTTTAATTTATAAAAATAGTACTTAATCTACGAAGTGTGAAAACTTTGTTTTAAAATCCTGCTTTTATTTTTATTTTACAATATTTTTTTAATTTTTTTTAACTAGCATTACAATAACACATTAGCATTACATTTACATTAAATACAAAACAGTGGATGTTTGTTTTAAGAATACTTTAAAACAAATTTTTAAAAACATATTAGTAAAAATTTTATTCTGATCATACTAGAATAAAAAACTTAATTTTTTTCTGAGTGTATATATATGTTTTATAAAAATAATTTATCGATTTTTTTAAAGTTAATATTAATTTGAATCGCTTTCTTCAGAATACAATCTAAACTTGTTTTAAGAAAGATCCAATACAATATTTAAGATTCAAGAAAGATACAATACAATATTTTTATTTGAAGTAAGTTTTCTATGAAAATGTCGTAGAAAAGCTTAAAGTCTATTGTTTCTTTTTTCGTTCAAATATATATGTATATTTTTTAATCATTTTTATGTTATACTTTATATTGTTATACTATATTATTATTTTCTTATTCTCCTGCAGGATATTAACAAACTGCTGGGCATTACGCCCTCAGATATCGACAAATACTCGCGCATCGTGTTTCCCGTGTGCTTTGTCTGCTTCAATCTGATGTACTGGATCATCTACCTGCACGTGAGCGATGTCGTCGCCGACGATCTGGTCTTGCTCGGGGAGGAATAAATGGCCACGCCCCCCAAGGAGGCGACGGCGACAAGTGACAACAGCGCACAAGAGAGTCAAACTGTGCAAGGCGCTGAAAAACAACAAAAATAAATTTAAATAAAACCAAAAAAAAAAAACAAAAATAGAAACAAACCGAAAAAAAAAATAATTAACCAAAACTAATTTTAACTAGCGATATGAAAAAACAAATGCAAAGGCAACATATTATTGTTAAATACTAAATCTAAAAAGGATAAGAAAAGAAGGACACACATATTACGGACGAGAGCAAAGAATATTGTTAAATAGATTTACGCAAAAACCAAATAGAAATATATATAGCATAAATAATGAAGAATCGGAAGGAGCAAAACAACACGATGAATAATCAAAAGCAGCAGTATAGCAAATATTAGAAAATATAAAGTGAATAAGACGCAGAAGCATCAGAAAAATAAGCAAATTATAATATTTAAAACTAAAAGGATAATGCAACATAGAGTTTAATGAACAACAAAAAAATATAAACGGAACAAATAGAAAACACAGCACAGTCAAACAAATTTATTTCAGACTCACATAATTCAAATTTTTAATACACCCGATGCAATTGACATAAGTTAATATAGAAAACCAAAAAACAACCTATTAAACATAAAATGAAAACAAACCAAAAAGTGAAACAAAAAACTTGAGATTTTTCAATTATTTTCCATTTGTTTAAATCGTTTTTTCTTTGCCATTACTTCCCTTAAGCAGACAGTCAAATAGTCTTCCTTAACTTAGGCAAAAACTAAATTTAGTTTATGGTTTTAAAAACCCTTTTCACACGAAATTTATATACCTATATATTATATATGTATGTATATGCACTTCATCTATAATACCCAGATATGTTTCTTGATTTTTCAAAACTGACCACTTTTTAGCGCTTCCAAGAAAAATTGCCAAATTTTGTAGGAAATGAAAACAACAAATTTTCAAATTAATCAAATCATTTAATTAATTTAAAACGAATAAAAAACAATTTATTACTACTTGACCATAATATCTAACAAAATAAATTTTTTAAAATAATTTGCACATCAAATTTATACACAGAAAAAGAAAAAAAAAATTTTATGAATTACTTTCAAAGGGCACTTTTTGTAAGGAAATGCATCGGGCATATAAAAAAAGCAAAATATTTGATATGATTCTAATTTTAATCAAAAGAGTTTAGTTTCACTAATTTTATAAAATAAAATGAAAAAACAAACAAAAACTAACGCAACAAGAGGGAAAACCGAATATTTTAATTGCACACTAAGAAAAAATAATAATAAAAACGAAGAAAATCCAAAAAAAAACTTTGCGGCACAATTTTAAAAAGCAAAGTAAAATCAATAGAAGAGTTACAAATCGAAATAAAATAAACAAAAAATAGAAATATGTACACAAATTTGAATGAAACTGCCTAAAAAGAACTTAGTCTATAAGCATCACAAATAGTTGTTAGCTAATTGATTTGATGATGAGGAGGAGATTCAAGAATATTTATTTTCAAATTGTATATAAACTGAGGAAGATGAAGCAGAACATTATGAAAAAGAAAAGTAGGAGCAAAACTTCGCAAGAGAAATAACAATTAATTGAAATTAGTTAATTAATGTAATTACAACTAGTTAATGCAAATCAGACACAAGTTCAAGCAGTCAATAAAGCGATTAATATAGCAGATACATACACATATACATATAAACAATGCACCATTTAAATAAGCTTAGTATACCATACACACACACACACACCAACACGAACAACAAATACATATTGAAAGTTTTGGTAAAGTTCCTCGAGTTATTTAGTCGAAAGGTGAGTTTTAGTTTGAATACCAAAACCTAGCACAATACTGAGTAAGTTTAACGAAATCACAAATACCATAACAAACAAAAACAAAAAACAAACAAATCTATATACATATATATCATCAATTTTAATTTAATTAGGTATGTTAAGAAGAATCAGCGCTATAACTAGGGCTAAAGTTTTTGTACAGTTAGCTGAGGTTATATATCTAATGCTGAGGTATACACCACATGAGTAGCATCTAAACATTTATGTATATGGATAATATGATAGTCAGACACACTCACAGACACAAACATATATACCTATTATATAGAAGACATACAACTGCATATAATACATATATATATATATTAATATATATTTAATATATGTATGTGTATGAATGTACTTTATTGAATGAGTATATACAATAACATGAAGTATTTAAGCACCTATACGTAGCACGAGTTTTTTATATGTAAACCAAAAAAAAAAAAACAAAAGGAATGGAAAAATGAAGAAAAAAACAACAATTAATTTTATATACAAAGAGTACTCCCATAATAAGGAACACTGGCAGTATAAGCAAAAGAAATTACAATTCTAGGCGCAAGACTGTCGATAAAGTTGAAAAACGAAGAATAATATTATAGACAAAAAAAGAGCATATAGCTAAATCTATACAGATCAAGAAACAGCTACCCTAAATACATATACGGCCTATAAATACACACAAACACACCTACACACTTAACCTAACATAACCTAACTAATAATAATCCAACAGAACTACATATAGCAACTGAAGAGCAAAAAACAACAACAAGCGAAAATTACTTTATTAACTTTCTAGACACACACTAAATACACACACACTCACATATAAATTGAGTAAAAGTAAAGCAATTGAACTTTTACCTAGATTTTTTGTATGCTACACAACTCTAAACGATCAGTTGAGCCAAGTACTTACCTAAATGGATTTGAGATAAAGCAACTGCAATTGATTTACACAAATAGCAACAAAAAAAAAACAAAACAAAGAACAAATTTCAAAGAAAAAACAGTGAAAAAAGCAATGAAAAATATTCTTAGGAACACAATTTTTCAGTACATAGTTAGAAACAGGCAGAAAATGAAAGCACAACTCAACTCGACATCAAGTGAAATCGGTGATAAAGAAAAAAAAAAACAAAAAACATGAATATATTGGTATAACTGGCATATACTATATATTTTGTAGCTATACAGGTGTCGGAATTCAATTATAGTACCGAGAAATGAAAAAAAAAAAAACAAATAAAGAGTAATGAAAAACTGAAAATAAATAAATAAAAAATAGTTAAATCAAAATGTTTATAAATTGAAGAATGAAAAAATAACGGATAATAAGCGATATATTGAGGTTTATCCGTTGAACGTAATGTAATTAAATTCTATGCAAAACGATAACAACAAAAACAACAAATAGCTGCTCAACGGTTTCGGAGCGTATTTCCAAAAACAAAACAAAAATACATTTTAGTTATAAAAACACAGATAAATAGCTGAGAAATTTTAAAAAAAACAATACCAAACCAAAAATAACAAGAACAATTAATTAATTAAGTTAATGTATTTACTTTTCATATTCTTTTTTACTCTACACCTAGTTAAAGGTATAATTTGTCAAATTTAGTTGGCTATAGTGAATTTTTTAATGGAAATATTTAAGAGTATTTATAAAAATTGATTAAAACAAAAACAAATTGAAACAGAAACAAGAGAGGCAAAGCATTTAGGACAAATAATGACACAAGCCCTTTAAAAATATATACACACAAAAAATGAGAAAACAAATAAAAAAAAAAACCAAAAAAAAAGAGGAAAAAACAACAACAACAAAGAAATGTTTAAAGCATTTTTGGTGCCGTTGTTTAGAGGGCGGCACCAACACCAGCGTTTTATAAAAAGAAGAAGCAAATAAATATGAATATGAGAAGCGATATGTATACATATACGAGTACATATATATGCATATGATATGACAGTTACATGTATGTACATGATGTAATAATTACATTGTGTATGTATATTATGTATAATAATGTATGTATATTATATATGTATGTATGATGGTCTCAAAATGAAATTCTAAAGTATTTAGATAAGCAAACAGTTAAAAACTTAAGGCATTTAGTTCAAGATACACAAGAACACACATATACCCACACACACACACACACACACACACACACCCACACACATACCATTCATAAAAGCGCACCAAACATTTTTTAAATGCAACCCAAAGTAATATTATAATAGTAAAAAACAATGTTAATGAAACAATTATAATTATTGAAATATAGAAATCGTAATCCCAATACAATACGAAACATGATTGGAAAATTGCACAAAATAACTTGCAAAATGAAATTGAATACTTAACATACACACACACACACACTAACACACCACACACACACACACACACTCACACACGCACTCACATCCAAACATACTTATGGTTGTACATCTTTTGACATTGATTCGCTTTCAGTTGTCAGCAAATTTTCAAGCGAGCACCAAGTGAAAAAATAAGCACTTTAATGAAATACTTGAGAAAAGCATTTCAATAATTATAAGACTTAAGTCTTGTTATCTAATTGTTAATTTGATTTGTTGCTCAATTATTGTTAACAGCAAAGATTCCTTAAAAAAAAAAACAAAAATCCTTTTTGCACAACTCGCTGCCAACTTCCGCAAGCTGCAAACTTGAAATTTTACTGAATTTTCTTTTAGAGATTTACTTCAACAGATCTTTCACACACACCACGACAGCTGCTATATATGTATATATATATATATATATACATATATGTAGCTGCAATAACGTATCTATAATTTTTTTTTATCCGTCCATTAAAGAAGTTCCTAATTGCAATAAATGAATATTTGTTATGATTATTATATCACCATGTCAGCAGCCAGCGAGAAAACCATTCAATCAACAACTCCCACAGAGCAGTCAATTCTTCTCATAATTTCCATTTGAATGATTAATTTAATTCTTTTTTTATTTTTTTCTCACTAGCACAGGTCGACCTCTCGTCAATTATATTTTCAATACTCTCTTCCTTCTACTTGTCAGACATCGGTATTATATTTTGTTTTTCAATCATATACTGCACATTTCCGTTGCTCAAAATAATCAACCCACTATAAATACCCCAAAATAGTAGTTAAGCAAGCATTATGTAACTGTTTGAGAACGAAATAAAACCAAAGGAAAATGGAAAAGTAAAAACAAAAATGATACAATTAAAAGAAGAGATAAAAACCAAAAAATAATTTAAAACGTAATGCGTATGTAATGATTGATCACTGATCACAAATTTTGACTGTGTTAATTTCGTTATATAAATAAAACTAAAGACAAAAAAACAAAAAAAAAAACAAAAAAGAATATAATGAAATATCTATAGCGTATAAAAAATAAATACACACATAACAAACACGCAATAAATGTTACAGAAAGAACAAAAACAAAAAACCAAAGACGAACCTATAAAATTAAGTTGAATGCTAAATGAAATGCGTCAAGTAACGACAATGGGGAAACATCCAAACCAAGATAATTATTATAATATTGCAAATGAAGCGAATACGAATAAAGATATGGAAAAAATTTAAATAAACAGGTTTTGACTTACGACGAAAACTGGCTCCGTACGGAATACTGGTAAGTGCTCTATATTTTTATTTATAATTTACCTTCTGAATATTTTTAAAACGACTTTAAACATTGATAACTTTTTACATATAATTTGATATATATTTTTACCAAAAAAAAAAGTGACAAAAAATTTTATTGCATACATTTTGAAAGCAGAAAAAATCTAAAACAAAAACCATGAAAAAAATGGTATCAAACATAAAAATTGATTGAGTTTTGGCTGAGTTATTTAAATTTAATTTTGCGTTCTCAGAAGTTATGCTATTTTCTCAAAAACAAATGATAAAAAAAAATTTAATATATTAGTATTAATATATACACAAAATATTTTTGACATAAGTATCTGTCTTATTGTTTAAGTTTAAGTAAAAGTCAATTAATTTACTGCTTTGAAATGTTAATTTATTTATTAGTCCTTTAAACAGAAGTTTGTTTATGACATGAACTTTAATTATCTCACTGGAAAATAACATACAATACATTGCGGTATATTTCAATAATTTTATTTTTGTATCAATATTTATTTAAATGAACTCTAGAGCTGTTCATACTTTAATCAGTTGTTGTGAGTATTTTAACTATGAATGATTCGCAAAAGTGAATAGGCATTTCAGGTATAGTCAACCAAGAATTAATTTAACTAAGCTGCTCGCTCTGAAAGACACGAAACATTTACCTAGACTTTAATTAACAGTGTACAACATTACATAATGAATACATACACATAATGATTGCATGTATTTACATATATTTAAAGCAAACTAGATGTAAAGGAAATTGTCTATGGCCTGCACAATTCCCAGTGCTAACAATGAGTATATTTTTTGCAACAGAACGTTAAATATTTGACTATGAGTTAGTTTCAATTTTTGGCTGTTATTGATAGCTGTTAATTAAGCACAATTTAAAATAGATGTATATTGTATATTTTAAACTAGAATACGTATTTATATGTAGTTGACTTAGATATATACACGTACATATGTTAATTATTATTGCTCGATTATTAACTGATATTCGAAGATCCGTTTCAGAGACTGAGAGAATTACAACGCTTGCAACAGTATCGATCGATAATACACACAATATAGAAGAAACTGATAAATATAGTATATGCTTAATATGTATATTATTCAGTTAATGTGTGCATTGGGTTGCATTGAGCTGTTCACTGTGGCATCTCGTTGTATTCGATTCTCTTTCGTATAATTCTTGTTTATTGTATTATCAGATTTGTCAGATTATGTGCGAAGAGTGCTTGGCTTGAATGAATACAGTTTGGTTTTCAGCCAATCCAGGGTTATATAGTCTATATACGTATCGTGCTCTTGTCTGTGTGCCTAATATATATATATATATATATATATATATATATAACATACAACATATAATTAGCCAAGTGGTGGAGCAGCGATTTCGATTTTGGCCATTTAGGCGTTGGACTCTTTTAGGTTCTCCAGGCGGGCCAATTGATTCGAGTCCAATTCCTCGGGTATGCTCGCCCGGCCGCCGACCACCTGTTTGGGCGCCTCAATAACATCCTCGACGGGCGCCTCGCAATTCATGTCCAGATCGCTGGACTGACCGCCCCCGCCTCCACCACCCCCTCCCCCAGCGGCGCTGGCGAATGCATCATCGAAGTTTGCATCGAAATTGGCCTCAAAATCGGCCTCAAATCCACTGCTGCCAGCTTCAGCCGCTGCACCGCCAGCTTGGCCAGCACCCGTTGTGGATTTCTCAATGAAGGGATCCTCCGGCTGCTGGAGCACGGGCACATCAGCACCGGCCGTATCGTTGCCATCGTCGGACAATGACTGCCTGTCCTCTGCTTGCAAGGATGGAGGATACTCTGTCAGTGTTATGGTTACAGTGTTCACCACCACCTGACCGCCATTACCTTCTTTGGCAGCTGACGCTGCCGGCGGCTGCTTCTTGTCCGCCACTTTAGCCGTCTTCGGCTTCGGCACAATATCCGGCTTTTTATCCACATCCGGTTGCGGCTCCTTTGCCGGCTGCTTGTCTGACGATTGTGAATGATCGCTCTCTCCTACTGGTGGGAAAGATTTATCGGCACCGTCTTCAACCATTGGGGTTGCAGCGGTAACAATTATTTGTGCCATACCTAAGTTCAAAGTATTCGCAGTGCCGCCCGCCCCTTTAGCCGCCTTACCGCCCTCCACCTTGGCTAGCTGCGGCGGCGGCAGCGACGGCGGCGGCTGCCCATCGTCACTGAAATCGTCCTGAAATGAAGAGAAACATTTTAAGTAAATATATTTTTTCTTCTGGTTACTTTCTATATATATTGTAAGTAGCTTGTAGTTAGTATAGGTTTTTTTTATCTTCTGGTTACTTTCTATATATATTGTAAGTAGTTTGTAGTTAGTATATGCTTTTTTTCTACTGGTTACTTTCTATATATATTGTAAGTAGTTTGTAGTTAGTATATGTTTTTTTTTCTGGTTACTTTCTATATATATTGTAAGTAGTTTGTAGTTAGTGTATGTTTTTTTTTTACTGGTTACTTTCTATATATATTGTAAGTAGTTTGTAGTTACCTCCATGCCTGGCTCTTGTATAAGCACTGAGTAAGCATTAAATATAAAGGAGAGAGAAACATTTGTTCTTAGTCAATTTGTTCATTACGCGATTTTCAATTGATAAATTCGCATTTATTTCTTTTTTTAACCCTTTATCAAGTGAGTAGAGCGGTGAAATCTTAATTAAAAGTGGGAGACTCAATCAAAGGTACAAAATCTTTAACTCGTAATAGACATGTTAATATACTAAAGGTTAGGGAAATCAAGTTGAAAATAAAATTATATATATTTACAATTAAAAATAGGGTTTTGACTGGGATGCATGCACATGCTATACGTATGACCCAAATAAAGTAAATTTAAAATAAATATATATTAAATGGTTTCAGTTTACGAGAGAGTTTAAACCCACAAAATTGACAAAAATATTTTTACTTTTTTTTAATATTTCAGAAATAGGTCCAAACCTACAAAAACGAATATGTTGTATTCAAATTTGTGTGTATATTAGATATGGATTACTTTACAGGGTAGCTGCTAGTGAAACACTCTCAATTCGAGCAGTTTATTTTACGGCAGTTTTGGAACAAACTTAAAAAACGTGTATAATAAAGAAATAAATAGAAATAAAATAAAAACTCGCTTAGTTGCTAGCTTTGCTATGTTATTTTATGTTCAATTACTTAATTGCTGATGGGGTAAATTTCGGCAAATCTGAAAAGTTAGCAAATTTATCAAGGTAGCAAAGGCAAAAAGTCAGTAAAGCTAGCAAGTTAGCAGAGCCATCAAATTAGCAAGTTAGCAAAGCTACCAACTTATCTGCCACCTGGAGTACCACAAATAATTCAATCTACAAATGTTTCAAGTGTTTCTTATATCAGTAAATTACATCTTCAAAAATATAGACAGCAAACGCAGACATAGAGTAAGATACCAAGTACCTATATAGATATAGGTGCACATATAAGAAAGTGGAAACTTTAGGGGGAACCATTTAAATACGACAAGCTGGCCAGGGCACATATAAATTATGCTTACACTAAGCGAAAAGTAAGTAAAATTAGAAAATCGTGATTATAAAAATACCAACAAGTTAAAGATCGGTGCCAATAAAATACACACAAATATACGAAGAAAATTGAAGATTAGATTGTATAAAAACCAAGTCAAGCTGGTGGAAAAATTGGAAATTCAAAATGGAAATTGTAGAAATTCGTAATTAGTAGCATAGCAGGTAACACCAACACACGAGGAGACACGTTGTTAAGCAGCCTAAAGTACACTGTAAAGAATTTTTTTTTGTTTTTTTTAGTTTAGTTCTTAGCTTCTTGTCTTGCTTAGGACACTTTGAAAAATAAACAAACAATTAAATTCGATCGATGAAGATAGCACATTAAACGGAGTGTGTTTCTGGAGTACAGTTACAGTGATGGTGGTTGAGGTGGTTGAGGTGGTAGAGGTTGTTAGTGGTTGTTAGTAGTTGGACGAGCTGCACTTGTTCAAGTTCAAGTTAAGGTACCTCTAGAGAATATAGAAGCAGGTATAACAGTACTTTCGAGTGTTTTTTTTTCTTTTCTTTTCGTGTGGTGAATTACAAAACAAGCAAGAAACATTGCAGTCGGATGTAACCGACTGCGCAATACTCCTTCACGGTAGAATACAAGGTTAAAACCTTCAAAAAGGGTTTTCATTTGAAAGCATATTTATTTATAGAAGTCTATAAAACATATTTGTACGATTTATAGAGGATCTTTAGTTCTTCAGTAATTTGTCTATAAAAATTTGACGCTATTATATAGATAATAATAAGAGTTTAGCTCTAAAAAATATTTGTACGATTTTTAGAGGATCTTTAGATCTTCAGTAATTTTTCTTTAAAAAAAATTTTATGATATTATATAGATTAAATTTCCACAAATTTAAAAAAAACAGACATTGCGTAAACCAACCCAATATACCCTATTCACTTCGTGAGGGAGTATAAAAGTTATGTTTTGTTCTATAGGAAACGATATTTGAGTGAAATATAAATATGTATGTGGAGAGCTTG